>JAUMHH010082873.1:0-22310 GCA_032359455.1 Chlamys rubida
CTGGATATCAACCCTCCCCACAATGGGTATTAACCTTTCCCTTACACTGGATATCAACCCTACCCACAATGGGTGTTAATTAACCTTTACCCTACACTTGATATCAACCCTCCCCACAATGGGTATTACCCTTTCCCCTACACTGGATATCAACCCTCCCCACAATGGGTATTAACCTTTACCCTACACTGGATATCACAGCTAAATATCAGTTTGTTTGTTACATGGTAAAATATCACACATCTGTAAAATTAGCAATATTGTGATCATTGGCATTAGTCAGCATAACTAGGTCAGGTATGGTATTCTTCGGATTCAGCAAAGGTTTGGTATTTTCAGCATAGGTCAGTAAGGATTCAGCATAGTTCAGCAAGGATTCAGCATATTTCTGTGTTTATTAACCATACATTTGATTTGACCACAAATAAGACCCCACTTGAAAGTACTGTATACTAGCAGGAAATTTTTGCTGTAATGATATATTGGCCTTCATTATGAAGGGCAAAAAAAGGCGAACATAAATTGCAACAAAAAATGTTCCTGGTATACATGTAGTAAGTCCCCTCCCCATTTTTGGCATATGTCCTGGGAACAGGGTGGGTGTCTGCAATTAAGCTCCCTACCTAACTTTGTCTCTCTCTCAAAAAAAAACCCAAAACAAAACAATCATATATGTTAACTTTTGTCTCCTCACATAAACAGATTAGACTTGTGCCATATACTTGCCCTGGCCCCACAAACAAGTACAACTGTCTCTTTAAGATTGATTTTTTTTTATTTGAAAAGTCCAACATTTCCTTGATGTAACAAATGAACACATCTGTAAAATTGGCTTACAGAACATACTATACAGCTCTGGGGTAAAAAACCGAACCAACTCTAACTTGTTCCATATCCACCGCAGTGAGGAAACATAGAAAACTACATTAGAGGAAACTGATAGAATTGTCTCAATATGTGATGTACGGTGTGTGGTGGTGTAAATTACACTTGTCAATACTACCCTAGGCAGGAGCTCCCGTGGACATGTCACCCGTCCACAGGCTCGTCCACAGGCTCGCAAGGAATTCATCTCACCATATTGATAATTGACCATTTCAGGGACAAATTGGTTCCATGGGTTGATGCCATCATTTTCACACTATTTGCTTTTCTACCAGACAAGATATACGGATAGAAAAGTGGACAGTATTAAAATCCCTTGGGGGAGAAATAAGGCGACAGGGGGCCAAAGGACCAGCCGTATAAAAGGTAGCTTGACAGAGTTGTGAAGGGTTCAGACATTGGTACCTTATAGGGACTGGCATGGTTAACCCTTTCACCCCAAGGTAACTTTAGTAGACTCTACCATACATTGATCTGGATGAGTCTATTATGGTCTACAGTGGGGAAAGGGTTAAGTACCCAACAGTACTGCTATTTCAGTTCAAGCACATACTTGCTTGGTTTCCAGGGGAAACAGAAATGTATGGAAATTGTAAGGTACTGACAATTTAAAAAAAAGTTACATTAGGTTCCACCTGTGTCACATCAGGGAACAGATTTTTTTTACTTTTTTTACAGATTTTATATTAAAACATCAGATCTAAGGACAGAGCTGTTTATTGGATTCTCGGAACGAAGGGGGTGGAGCTTGTTGATGAATTTATAAGAGAGATGGATATAGAAAGTATGGGGCATGTCACTACCCATTAAAATACTCGTTAGGGCTTTAGTTTTAGAATTTAATGAACATTCTCCCTGCTTGTAATCTAACAATTTATTTTTTGATGAAAACTTGAATTGGTAAACACCTGTGGTGCGGAGAATGTCTCCCCACAGTTATCTATAGAACACTCTTTAAAGTAATTCAGATCAAGCCACAGAATGTTCCTACAGTCTCCTGTAAGCCTGGAACATGGGCCGTCTCCACTTGTGCTATGTGTGAACCGCTGGTAAAGATGGCACTTTACTCAGTAAATATCTACGTCTACAGATCTGACAAATGAACACCTGCAAAGTCTTTAGACAACATGCCTCACTACTAAATCGTTTTATTCCATAGAAAATCCCTTTGAAACACACTATGCACCTCTTGATCTCGATAAAGATATCAGCTCTGGTGACCTTGCCCTCGTTAATATAAGCCAATCAAGGCACAGATGACCTAAGAAATCACTATGTAACGACTTACCAATCTAGGTAGTTTAGCATATCACTGAAATTAAGCATGAAAACATTTTGGTACTGACATTTCTGTCGAAACAACTATAAATTTTATGTCCAATATTCTTCAGAGACACTAAAACATATTTACATTTATCTATGTAAAATATTGATATTCATAACATTCCAATGAAGAGATTTATGAAAAAACATGTGAATAAAAAAGAGAAGTTTCCCTGTAGCTTTAATTAAACTTAACTACAGTCTCAATTCTCTACAATAATTCAATGACTTCCATGCCTGTCAAGCTTCTGTGATATTCACCCAGGAATTAATCTGTATATACAGTACCTGCCAGAAATGGATGCTGCTATTTAACAATGTCTGATAGTGCTGTTTGGAAGCAGTTTACCCATTTACTCCACAGAAGACCTCTAACTGGGCCAGACCTACCAAACGACCAATAACAACTCCTGGGCTTAAGGGGATAAAACAGTGATAGGAGGCCATTGATTTAACGAGAGGAAAATGTGAGTTGTACAAAATCAACATCAATCACAGGCTAACTATCACAGTTAGTTGTTATGACTTCAGTTTATAATAGGGGACGAAAAACCCCCATAAAATATCAGTTAAACATAACTGTGATTTATTTGTTTCTGGTATTACCTGGACCTAGACTAACATTGATACTATGGGAGGGATTAATAAGAGAAAAGAGAGGAAGGAGGAAAGGAAGGAAGGAAGAAACTAAGAAAGGGACACAACTCCAATTTTTCCTATCAATATAACAGTGTTATTAATCTTCAATGTTGCAGTTTTGCGAGATTCTTGTGAGAAGATTAGTGGTGGTGGGTGGGGTTCCGCAGAAAACAGAACAAGGTGATCAAATTACATAGGCTTCAATAGGACCGGTAACAAAACATCTCTACAGAATCAATACAGCTCATTTGTATAAAAATAATATTGTCTCGCAATTGTCTCTTCAATGTCGTCCAAGTGGAGTACAGGGAAGAAACAAGCCTTGATTACAGTGGGATACAGCAGGTCTATTTATAAACCTTCACTGTTTCTGTCATAGCTACAGAAGTACAGGGACCAGCTTATGTACATATAGAAGCATTTTAAGCGGAAACAGCAGAAAGGCAAGGGACAGAAATGAAAAAAATAATGGTCCAGAGGTTTTTTTGTGGCATTAATCATTGATGGACATTCGTCTAATATCTGAAATAACAATTTGATACAAATGTTATATATGCGAGTTGGGTTCCACATGCCACTTTCCCTGTCAATATTAAATTGTTACTCTTCAATGTTAGGGGCTGTTTTACGAGCATCTTGTGACAGGATTATGGGTAAAGTCCGAGATATCGGAGCAATGTGGCCAAATCTGGCACCACGACCAAACTACATAGGCTCCAACAAGACCAGGAAAGCCCGGTGCCTGCTCTTTGTAATATTAGGACGGCTAACTATGAATAATGACATCATCATACCGAACTCTTATATATAGAATCATTTAGTGATTCACATGACAAATTTTCATTCATCTATGTAAAAATGAAACTAAATGCGACGATAATTACATCATTGTTTGGAAATATGAAATAAATTTCATTATTTCTTTCATATAATCTCTCTTAAGATGAGCAAGCACAGATATTCAATCTGCAATGAAAACAACAGTAGGGATTTTGCTAGACTGTCAGTGTAATGGGTCAATATTGTCAAGCATTCAGTAAGTTTGGTTTGGTTTTTTGTTTGTGTTTTACGTCCTATTAACAGCTATGGTCATTTAAGGACGTGGAAGGTTGTGGTGTTGGAGGAAAGCCAGAGTTCCCCAAGAAAAACCACCGACCTACGGCCAGTACCTGGTGACTGCCCCACGTAGGCCTGGAAGCCGTGACCCAGTGGTGGAGGGCTAGTGGTAGCAGAATGTCAGACGCCTTAACCACTGCGGTCCGCTTTCATTAAGATTTTGAAGGATATTTGGTAAGGCTATGAAGGATATTTTTCCTGAAACTATGAAGACACAGTCAATAGGTAGGCAAATAGCTTGTCCTTTGGGGGATCAGATCACTGAACAATATTTCATTAATTTACCGCAAAATTAGTATAATTTCAAAACTGAGAGCAATGAACAAAACAATGATGATTTTAACAATTTGTAATGTTTTTGAACCTATAGTGCCCTAACATAGGACATATTCAATCATTTATTAGATCATTCATCCTAGTTTACATAGATATAATCACAGTACCATGAATTTTAGAAAGACATGAGTTAATCTGAATTCATTTTTCAAAAATCACAGTGTTATATATACTCTAGGCTTCAGTGTACAAAGTAGTTCCTAATATGATGTGTTCCTATAGTTTGACATCTTATTACAAGCTAGGCCTGAAGGACTCATCCTTCTTTAGTTGTTGTAGGGGGAAGCCGGACACAATGTCAAACTATAGAAGCAACTCCATTTAAAATGACGTACATCATTTTGTATTAACGAAACATCTTAAACAGATAAATCGTGATTTATCTTCTCTTTAAGTGAAAGGTTTGGGAAGAGATTGACAAGCACATCAGATCTACCTTGGGAAATTATAATGTATTGATTTTACCTCAACAACTGTTTCTGGGGATTAATGAAAATCAACGGCATGTTTTTTTTTTCGAATTAGAATAAGTTTATTACATTTCTCCCGTCTTTCCCCGAAATCCATAAAACTTTTGTACAAAATTTAGGGTTCTTTTAAAGTTACCAAAAACACTTTTGGAAATATTGAAGAAGGAACATACGGTAAAGTGGTGATGATGTCGAGTTGACAGCATTTACAACGGTTCCTATATTTCTGTTTCTAACCAACATGTCAAGCTTGTCAGCATATTAAACGGTTTCTACGATTCTGTTTCTAACCAACATGTCAAGCCTGACAGCATATTAAACGGTTTCTACGATTCTGTTTCTAACCAACATGTCATGCCTGACAGCATATTAAACGGTTTCTACGATTCTGTTTCTAACCAACATATCATGCCTGACAGCATATTAAACGGTTCCTACGACTCTGTTTCTAACGTTCCTACGATTCTGTTTCTAACCAACATGTCAAGCCTGACAGCATATTAAACGGTTTCTATGATTCTGTTTCTAACTATCAAGCCAACCATGCTGTGACCTTCTGTTGCGTCTCATCCTTTGTACAATAACTGTGTTACATCCATAAATATCCCACACAGCCAAGGTTGATGTAAGCTTGATAGGGAAATGATCATCTGGGGATTCTGAATCAGTGAAACACTTGAAAAGCTAAAACCAAAAGTCATCCTTCAGGATCGTGTGTCACTTGAGAACATTTACAAGGCTGAACTCAGACAACTCCTCCCCATGGCCTACAAGTTTTCTTGTCAAACTAAATCCTGCACGTTTTCTACCAAGTCATTTGACCTTGAAACTTTCATTAAACAATCACTTAACTCATTGACCCCTGAAGACACATTTGAACTCTTCCAATTCAAAGGTTGGAATAGTTCATTGTGAAATTTCAGGGGTCAATGAGTTAATGTCCTCAACATGTAACTGTTTTAACTCTTGCTAGAAGGTACAAACCATGACTTTTTTAACCCTTGCTCAACGCTGGTACAACCCATGGCTGTTTTCACCCTAATACAGGAAGAAGGTACGACCTATAGCTGCGACCTGTGGCTATTTTCAACCTAATACTGGAAGCTGGTTCCGTACTGTTTTTCACCCTTGATGGAAGCAGGTATAGCCCAAGCTGTCTTCACCCTTGTTGATTGGAAGCATTAGTTAACATTGGAGTTGTTATACTTTTGGTGGGAGCTCGTACTACCAAGTTCTATTTTCACCTTTGATGGAGACTGTTGCTACGTATGGCTGATTTCACCCTTTACATCACAACTGTACTGAAGGAAGTTGTCACATTCTCCTGTCAGAATACTGAATGTGTGCGATCCAAGATATAACCTGCCATGTTGTTTGGTTAAATTTAATCTAAGTTTAATTGTGCTTAAAATGTTAGTATGTGACAGATGTGCATGATGTGAACATACTTACAACAGGAATCAAGATTATCTTCTTCTTTAAATACTGACATATATAATTCAACAGAACTTAAATGGTTGATCCTGTTACATCTGTTATTTAACAAACGTGAAATTAATTCCAAATTGCGGTAGATATGTGCCCGTTATCATACATCACTGCTACCTCCATACATTAATCTCCAAGAATCGCAGATGCACATGAACGATGGTAAAAGATAGAATATTAATGAGGACATCAATCGCAGAAAGACGTGTACTGATTTGTTGTTAATCCCTTAACACCATCGCTTATCTGTTAAGTATGCCAGATCAACAATCTCGCCTCACACAGAAAAGATGAAAAATTAATTCAAATGTCTGTTGTATAGTTGTAGCATGAATACTTAAATACCATATATTGGTTTTCAATCCAGCACGAGTGTATGTAATCAGAGCCAGCATTGTTGATGATCTCTTTAAAGTTTATTGCCACCTCTTCACCAAGTACTCAAACAGATAGCTGGCCATATACGGCAAAGCAGATACAGATATAGAGGTAAATAATAGATTATTCCAATCCAGCTCATCTGATAGATCAGATTGGAAAAATCTAGATGTAACAAAAAACCTTTGATGCATGCGTCCATCATATAATTATTATCAAAGACAGCAATTTAGCTTTCTATCACTTAAGATATTCACCCCTATGTGGAAACCATATGTAGACTGTATAAATTACAGATGCTGAACTGACCCAACCAAGCTGCAGCGCTTTCAAAGTTTGTCTATCATCTCCAACATTGATGGATGACATAAATGCTTTCTAATAAATGCAAATTTAAATCACAACTTTTTGTCAAATATTATCATTTCGCCCCAATTTCTACTGTCATTTTATATTCCACATACTCCCAATAAATGGTCCTTTTAAATACTAGCGTTTCTCATTGCCATGCCAACATATTACCCAATCATGAAGCCATCATTCCAAGGAATCCAAAATGTACCTGACATTCATACACTTCTCAACCAAACTCCCAACAGTTGGCAAGAATGTGTTACTGTAGTTGTCATGATATCATCTTGTGGCACATGTTTCTACTACAAAGACGCCAACAGTTGGAGGAGGTAAACATCCTCAAGTCATGATAGAAATTAAGTCTCTTTTTGATTTGGAACTGAAACAGAAGACACTGCTATTGACATTTTTAATCTTCCTTCAAGACAGATTATTCTAGATATATTTTTCGAAATTTTTCCGTTTTCTTTTTTTCCGTTTTAGTTTTTACATTAGCTACTTCTTTCTGTAACTACGTACCTATTAACACAAAATCATATTGTAAACGCTGTTTTCAGGTTTCTTTCCAAAAACCTTTCATCCAAATTATGGTTATTTTTATTCATATATCTATCTATTTTTTATCTTCCACATAACTGATACGTATACATCATGAATGTATACTCTGTATTTTTCTGGATCGAATTACATAAACCATTAAAATCTAAAACAAATTTGCACTCTTTTTACTATTCAAGTCACATTAGACCCAACAGAGGAAATACAACTGTCAAAACGAAGGGATGTTTACAACGTCTCCGTAAAGCTCCAGCGATACTGAACTTATCATTCTGCAACCCCTATCAAATCTGTGAAAAAAATATCGAATCGTGGAGAGCCAATATGCCTAATTAGTACCTAACCTTGAGGGTAATTGAGAAAGACAAGTCTGGATGCTGTGAACATCCATGTTTACTCAAAGATTTGTGTTCCAATGTAAGTAACCAGCTGGCAATCTCCTACAGTCATTAAACCAGTTACACTTTTTTTAACTTACATCTGTGAAAATGAGAATCGATACCACATTCACAACCTAACGTTTTTTATTCTCGGATTTCAAATGAACTGTAAAATGGCAGTTCATTACGAGTTATTTGGATTCGCTTTGATAAAATGTCAAACTTAGATTACCTCCACTCGTCAAACAGGCAAATGAATTGGATCTCCTCAGCCATCATTTCCGTACCTTTATTTTACAAGAATGTAACTGATCGTGACCGAATCAAACTGCGGTAGGTATTTCCATAGTACTACGTGAAAACGGATGCATGCTTTTTTTTTAGAAGAGTTATTAATGAAGCAATGCAAAAATGTAGTGTTTTATAACAAGAAAATAAAGCAATTAATTGTCATGTTTTGCAAGGAAAAATTGTTAAATTTCATGATAGTATACATGTGTTAAATACAAAAAAAAAAATTCATATGCAATTTTGAATAAAATATTTGATTTCCTTTTAAAATACAGAAGGAAAATGATGAATTATTTTTTCAATTATTTGGCATGTATGGAAATAAAAGGAAAGAGCAGTAATTCCTGAAGTCTGGTTTTCATGAAGTATATATTCTCCTTTTACTTTTTCTGCAATATTTTGGCTTGTTACGTTATGAAGAGAAGGAAAGTGTTACGGAATGATAAAAACATGCCATCTTTATTGTACAATGGGCGGAGTTATACTCATCACACCTTGATACAATTATCTACTTCTGTATCTCAAGAGGACACTTCAAAATCCAATTATAGATATAATTTTGAATTCAGAATTAAGATACTAGCCAAAATGATCACCCTCAATTCAGCCAATCTTGAAAATACATAACTCAGCTATGATTATTCTCGATACAGATAGCTATCACATTGTGACCTACTGAGAATTCTGTTCAACATGACGATTGAAAACTTTTGACAACCAGTGCCGCCTACAAGTATGGGCAGAGTAATTACACAGCTCGAAAAAAAGTTCTCTCGTGGGAAATCAGACTGTTTTAAAACGCAATCATGCAGGGAAGTAGAGTCCAAACACTGTAAAAAATAATGTTAGATCTTCTTTTGTCATATCTTTTCAGAGACTGGTACTGATACCAATATATATTTACCTTAACCCCAGTCTGACAGAACTATGTACATAAACTCTATTTTGTACCAACCACAATACATTGAAAATAAGAGGCCCACGGGGCCTGGATCACTGAGGTTTTTTTTCTCTTCAAAGCATAAAACTTTGACTTATTAGTGTCTGGCCCGTTTTATACATCCCAGGAGTTAGATCTAAGCAACCTTAACGGAAGGTCATGCTATCTATTAAATTTCCAGTGGTACAGAAAATACCTTCGCTATAACTGCCAATTTTCAAATTTGACCCCTGGGCATCACACCTTTTACTGTTCTAGGGTTAAACAATCTAGACGAAGCAACATAAGAAATCTTGAAGATTTGAATTGTGCAAAAGCGATTTTCCAAACAAATAGTACTGTATTTCCCTATGTTGAACTTTGACCCTGGGTATGGTTCCAACAAATCAGGAAAGCTATATCCCCTGACCTCACTAACTGTAAGATACCAAATTTCTAAAACAATACAATCTTGAATAGACGATTAGAAAAACAACTTGACTTACCAATTTCTTTTATTTTTATATTAATTTTTTATTGATTTTTTATTGCACATGCATAGATACCCTACCATAGCAACACAAATGCAATGCTATACAGAAATAGTCTAAATATATATATTTTTTGGACAGTTAGCATGTAGAAATAAAATCCTTCGCATTTGACCTTCAACGAATGACCACTGGTATGACATTATAATGTTTAAGCATGCTCAATATTTACTTGGTTAGTGCATGCGAAGGCTTTCAAAAATTGAACAGTATTTTCTTAATTGTATTCAAAATAGCCAATTTTCAACATAAATAGCACACAATAGACGATATTCAAGCATTTTATTGTGAAAAATTGGGGTTGCTACCTCACTTTGTTATGCCATATTTCCTATACCAGTTGTCAAATGAATTTGGAATTTCATATTTACGTACTTCATTTATCCCTCATTAATAATTTAACAACTAATTTTGGCATAAATGACCCTTAACACCCATAGTCCTTTGGGATGAATGAGCATTAAAGCACAAGTGTACCTAAATCTGATTTCACAAGTGTACCTAAATCTGATTTCACAAGTGTACCTAAATCTGATTTCAGTGATGGTCTGTATCAGTCGGTGATGTGCACTCTTTGTACAAATACATTTTCTGTATAGGATATAATTATGTATCAATAATCGTAAACAATGCTTTGTATAAGTCTTAATAATGATGACTTGACAAATGACACGATGGTAGCGTAGTTCATTGCCTATGAATACCAATTGATAATGAACCTTTCCTACATTAACAGTTTATTTACCAAAACCATTTGTATGCTCCGTAATTATCAACAGTGATACTTGTTATTTATTTACAAAACACATTGAGCAATTCCTATCCTGATCGCCCAGTACCCGTGATTGATGTGCCGTTTAACACAGAGACACCTCAGACAGACGTTGGTATATTGACATTCCATATCCTGTACAATGCTTAATAGAAATCGGTTTAAAAACCCCACTGAACCAAATACAAATGTATTGAACAGGCACTAATACTTTGAATTGACTTTTATCACAATTCAAACCTTTTCATTCTTGACAAACCAATGGCATTGTACCTGATTGAACATCCAGATTCATTGGAACTCTAATAGCTGACTCGTGTTTTCATTTTCAATTCAAACAAATAACCATTCGAATAGCTAATGGGACTGAAATATTGGCTAGACATATAAATGTTGATGGTGTAAAATGACTTGCATTTTTATGACAACTGCTACGTTTTACCATTTAAAGCTAATGGAATCGAGGCGTTGATTTGACACAGTATAGTACCTTTGGTTATTCTATTTTAATTCATTTCTATTTCAATTAGGCATTAAAATATTGCCATTAAAGTAAATCTGACGCATAGAAACGAGCACCATCAGACAGTGTCCCCGCTCTTACCAAGATTCACAGTAATTGTCATCTATACCAAATGGATACTTCCATTATCAAAATAAGTGAGTCCATAATTCCGAAAGTTAAAAAAGAAAATAATGCTCTGAGGAAAACCAACATTCAGTTTGATGTAAAGTGAAAGGTAGTATAAAAGATGACAGAGATTGAACAGGATAGTGCACGTGTTCTTGCTTACTTTTCCAAATCTGTTTTGATGCTTGCAAAGTAAGAATCTTCAGTAATGATCATAGCCGACTTGTATTATCTGAAGTGTTCTCCGTATTGGCCACAGCCTACACTTACATTCGATATATTAGTGCTGCAAGGATATATTTTGTTTGACTATTTTAAATCACAACATTTTGAATACAGTACGATACACAAAATTATTTTTTTTTGGGGGGGGGGTCACAATACACCTACAACATTTTCCAGATATTGCTGTTTCTGAATTAAGTCAACTCATATCCGTTACAACATGGCGAGTGACAGCTCCAGCTTGACATTCATATCGAAAGACGTGAATTGTGTGAAACTTTAGAGTCATGACTTGTCTGGACCAAATGTTTTTCCAGTTTTGATATTGCCATTAAATGTTTGCAACATATCTATTCCCTTTGCTTCTACTGTTACACTGTTACTATATGTATCATGATACACATCGTATCGTGACTACAGCATCGTGATACATATCGTATCGTGACTACAGCATCGTGATACATATCGTATCGTGACTACAGTATCGTGATACACATCGTATCGTGACTACAGTATCGTGATACATATCGTATCGTGACTACAGCATCGTGATACATATTGTATCGTTATGGTAATGTATTGTTGCTATGATATAAACATCTTCAGAAGTGAATGTCGCCTACTCTTACTTCTGACGGACTTTCCCAGTCTGTAGCCACAGTTGCTTTAATTCTTATTTCTGAAGTACACATTTTCTTCAGCGACCACCACCTTTTTTTACTTCTGAAGGAATCATCTTTTGTTGTTACTGTAGTCTACTCTACATTTGAATAATGCATCTTCTGTTGTGTTCCGAGCCAAGTCTTATTTTTAAAGTAAAACGTTAACTGTAGTGACTGCAGCCTTCATCATTTACTGTACAACTGTAGCCTTCATCATTTACTGTAGTGACTGTAGCCTTCATCATTTACTGTAGTGACTGCAGCCTTCATCATTTACTGTACAACTGCAGCCTTCATCATTTACTGTAGTGACTGCAGCCTTCATCATTTACTGTAGTGACTGCAGCCTTCATCATTTACTGTACAACTGTAGCCTTCATCCTTTACTGTACAACTGTAGCCTAATCTTACTTCCAAGTTCAAGTCTTCTCTGATGATATATTTTACTATTATTTCAACCTCTACAGGTGTTTTCTATACGAGACCTAAAGCACGGGAATCCTTTGGGTTGAACCTCTACAGGTATTTTTTATACAAGACCTAAAGCATGGAGTCTTCTCTGATGATATATTTTACTATTATTTGAACCTCTATAGGTGTTTTCTATACGAGACCTAAAGCATGGAGTCTTCTCTGATGATATATTTTACTATTATTTGAACCTCTACAGGTATTTTTTATACAAGAACTAAAGCACTGGAATCCTTTGGGGAAGAGTCCTCCAGTAACAGGCTAAAGAAATAGGTGGCAGAGACAAGAGATTACGTTTCTAATATTCCACACTGAAATCCCGATTTGAACCCTGGTCGGACATTCAACCAATGGAATCTACCCATCAACTCTTACAGTGAAAAGTTGCTTTACCTTCACAATTATACAGTATTTACGATGACTTTAGTGCCTAGCTGGGTAGTCCATCCAGAGCACTGGGTAGTCCAGAGCAAGACTTTGTACAACACAACAAGGATTCACGACTTACCTTTGTGAAGAAATCGGCACAAGTATCTATTGTAATGCCATCAACCCTGGAAAATACAAAAACAACAGATAAGTATATGTAAAAAGCAACCAATCAAAAGAAACTTAAAGTATGATCAACCAATCAGAGGCAGGATCACAAGAAAAATTACATTTTAGTGACCAATCACAAATAATTGGTTAGATCTAGTGTAATAAAAACATCACAGATGCATACCCACCACATTTAACAACCCATTACTGAATCACAGGCTAGATTGCAAACCAATTGACCAGAACACTTTGAAGTACATCCCCGATACCTTCAGCAAAATATCTAGAGCACATTCCTCAAAGATTCAAGTTTTCTAAGAAACCCTATATTAGGTATTAGCTAGCTCTTGGTTACTTTGCGATTTCGGATGACCATGCAATGTGTTGTCAGAAATTAAATTAAAACAAATTTTGTACACAATTACTGTTGTCGTAAAGCTTTAAAAATTCACTTAAACCAATTGTTTTAATTTCTTCCGCAGTGCTTTCAAAACTTATTCACCGCATCCGGTGACATTTTAAAAAGTTGTCTTAAGAAATATTGGTTGCATGCACGGGAAGAAGCAGAGAGTAAATGCCGGAGGACACTTCCTCAGCGGAAGCAAATCTCCATAGCGCCTTTAAGAAAATAACCATTTTTATTTTATAAAACATTACATTGAACACTCGGTCTGCAAAGCATCCGTCTAGCAACCATTCTATATATGGTACAAGTTCCGTTACAATTCAAGGAGAATTTTCCAACATGCTATTTGAAAGTTGGTCCGACCAGACGGGGGGGCTTTTAAGCAACATATTTATTAAGAAAAGCCGTCATGTACGACTAGAGCTAGAGCCGTCACCTAGACGGACGGGAAATCAATGTCACATGATGAAGCCGCAGAGTTAGTAAACATTGCATGGATTTCCTCGTACATCAGAATTACCCTACGACGGCAAGAAGCATTTCTTAGAATTCTTCCCGTTGGCTTGATGGTCCCATATTATATAGACAAGTTGACAATCACAAGCTAGGAAATAAGCTCCTTACAACATTGAAAATAACAAGCCTCTTATAACGTAGATAAAAAAGTGAGAATCAGGCGTATAAATGTTGGGGTCTTTTTATCCTGCTGGCCATCGTAATGAGAAAATTCCCTTAATTAGTTCCACTGGAAACGTCTTCTGGCTAAATAGTGCTAACCTTATAAACTGGCCTTAAGGACAAATATAACGAGGTCCTTAGAAACATTTCTTGTCATCTGATGACCACAACAGAATTCACAATCTAGCCGTAGCAGAACAGGAGGACTTAGTTTTTGCAATTCTCATTATCATGTTTTTTCAATGATTGGTAGTTATTCTGTGCACAAGATCTAATTCAAATCAATAAATGAAATGATTTGAAGATTTAATTAAGACCTTGTAAAGATTCTCATTCAATTTGAAAATAAATGTATATGTGAATAAAATCAACACATATATACATCTGTGAATGAAATTCATGGAAAAAGCAAATTTAAAGAAAATCATGACGAGAAAGGAAATCTGATTTGATGGAAAGCGTGTGAAGCTGCAAGTAACATGTTACAGCATTACTAGAGCTGTTGGAAGGTAATGATCCGGAGCCTCAGTCGTTAGGTTTCCCCTAGTACATGGCCAACACGGTGTGATATCACAAAATCGTCAATCTCCATTTCACATTGATGTGTGTGTGCGCTCTAACAAATGGAGAGCTGCCATGCACGATACACGCTAGTTTGCCGGAGATGCATCACCAAAGGATTTTGTCATAAATCCTATTGGAAGATTTGCTATGCAGACTTTTCTGGCCAATCCCTTTACGATTTAGTGGGGACTTTTCTTGTTTGTTTGTAATTCAAACTCAAGTCTGATAAGATTGTATTTGCACAGTTTAACCACTGTTTACAGCCTTGTTCCTATGTACGTGACCCTGACAGTAATCTGACATCTATAGTTGCTGTAAAATTAACTTCCAGGCTGTGACAACTCAAGTTGGTAAAACAACTTCTGTTGATGAGACGACCTCTGATTCTATGACAAATCCAGTTGATGAAACAGCTCCTGTTCATATGATAACTCTAGTTGATGCAACAACTCATGTTGCTATGACAACCCCAGTTGATGCAAAAACTCCTGTTGCTATGACAACCCCAGTTGATGCAACAACTCCTGTTGCTATGACAACCCCAGTTGCTGTAACAACTCTGGTGCTAGATAACTGTACCAGTGTCACTTTTTTGGTTAATTAGAACCTGTAGTACTATATTTATTATCATATTCTTAAGACAACACAAAACTGTGAATTACACTGCCACTTGACATTCATTAAACAGACGGAATTTTACCTACAGAGAAACCCATGCTAGTTACCCAGGAAACTTCCAATAGAACCCAGGTTACTTCCAATAGAACCCAGGTTAGTTTCAGTAGAACCCATGTTTCTTTCAATAGAACCCAGGTTACTTCCAATAGAACCCAGGTTACTTTCAGTAGAACCCCTGTTTCTTTCAATAGAACCCAGGTTACTTCCAATAGAACCCAGGTTACTTCCAATAGAACCCATGTTACTTCCTATAGAACCCAGGTAACTTCCAATAGAACCCAAGTTACTTTCAGTAGAACCCGTTTTATTCAAACACAAATTCTTACATAAGGCTTCAGAGATTACCTGCTATTTTATAGGATGTAAAATGCTTCAATAAAATTCCGACGATATCTAGATTGCTGTTTCTGTCTAGATCCTTCTGTACAGCAGTACTTAGGGACCTGCACTCAAAATAACACTTAGGATCTTCATACTTGCACGACAGCCAAACTATGTAATATCATAATGCTCCTAGTTTTCAGGTATTTGGGCTAGACAGTGTAATGGTTTCTCACATGTTGTACTGCAAAAAGTAAAAGCAATTCACAGTTTTTACTAAAATCATTTAGAGAAAATCTTTTATAAATTTTATTTTAATCCTGAATTACATGCCAACATGTTTTAAAATATCTGTCGACACTCTCCTGTCTTCTTTTCAGACAACAAATGTACATGGACAGATTCTACAAACAATCTTCAGTTTTACAAGTTTTAGACGTCACTATCTTTCCTTCCAACACTCCAATAAGAACATGACCTTGATGTAACCTTGATGTAATGCTGACTTGTTCCCAGAACAAACTTCCCGTAAACATGGCTTCGTTATCTTTCAACAGATGATGCTTCTCAAAGGCGAACCGTTTGTTTTTGTCGTTAAATTACAAAATGAAATTTTTACACCTACACTTTCACTTAACCCAGGTGTAATGTATGATTGAACACAAAACACCAATACATTAAAAGCTATCAATTGGAGTCTTTACAACATTTTAAATGCATTGTTATCTCTCGTGAATTCTTTGTACATCATTTATTTTTATTCAGGGGGAAAAGAGGATATAATAATTAGTCTATCTATAATGATTAAGTCTATCTATAAGGGTTGGAATGAGTCACAGTTTCACACCCAACCAGGAAGCTTGCCTAACTCTCACAACTTTTCTAATTGAATGCTATTGATCGAGACGTGTATCCCCCACTATACCAGCATCATTAACTTACCTTCATGCGCTATGTCCAACAACTTTTAAAACCCATTTCAGAAATATTACTCCATTAATAACATTTCCAAACACTTAAAAAGTGACCCATTTTATCTATCGTTTTGTACAATAATGTTTGCCTATTTTTAATTATTTGTATCTGGAGAGATTTGCCTCGTCATATCTCAGATAATTTTACCAAGCGTTCAATGCTTCAGTCTATTTATGACATAATCCTTTCATCTCCCATGATAAAAACGGTTCTAAATGAATGATCAATATTCGACCTTCACACCCTAAGTTTCACACATTGAACTCTTCCCCCATTGATCCAGATTAGTCTACTTCAGGCACAGGGATGGCATGCTTGGAACTTTGCTTGAATCGATCCAAAAACTCGCACATAAAAATGATATAACTTTTATCAATTTTTTCCTGCTCTTAACATACGTTAAGTTTTTCTATTATCATTTTAAAGAAAATCCAAAACGCCTATCTACAATTTCATCCCTTTTTATTTGATGTTACAAAATCTGAAGTTCGAGTTAAGAGCTTAGCTTCCTATCATTGGAAATATTGAAATATTTGAGGTGTTTGTAGATAGTAATTTTGATTAGACCTGATGGGAGGGCTGTCTGTTACACGGGAGCTATCAGGGCCTCCTGTACATGCTCCTGCCCAGCACACAACATGGAGGTGCATTTTACAGTGGTTATCTTGCAACAAATGGTCCCGATATGCTTTTTATATCTCCTCTTTTACTACGGTAAAGCAACTTTTCTCTTGGGATTATTGCAAAGAGCATGGGTGTAGAAGTTAGATATTGTTTGTGCACTAAACAAATCCCCACTGGTACATAGATCAAAGCAGTCCCTTTAAAAAGTTACAAACTGCTACATTTTACGATAAAATAATTCTATATCACTTGCAGTCACTTGGGATAAAGATTTCTAAAAATCACAGGTTTAGACGATTCACAATGTCTTGTTTCTTCGAATGTAAATAAGGAAAGAGATTCAGATATAGGACAGTCAAATCAAAAACCATTCCGATTGTTGTCCTATTGGGAACGAATGATCTATCCTTTACAATGCATAAATCTTATCCAGTGGAGTTCTAAAAAGTGTTTGTTCGAAATGGCAGAGATACAATATAATAACTAAACTTTCATTTTGGCTCTCTAAACAAACTTATCAACACCAATAAGACAGCAAAGGTCAATTCCGTAGGGAGAACAAAGACTGCTTCTTATGTGCCAGCTCGGCAGTCGGCATTCACATTAGATTAATGCTAAGTTATAGCAACCCACCCACAAGCTACAGCAAGTGATTTTCACGTCAATGATTACCTGTTAAAACTGTTCGGTTACTTTTTATTGCACTCTCAATGTGGCACATGTTTCTTGTAAATCTTGTTCAGAAAAATTGTATCGCACTAAGTGATATTCGTGTCGATTATTATCTCAGAACTTGTACTTGTTAAAACTTGATGTTTCCAGTTACGTAGTTATAGAACTCTTCATTACAATCTCAATCTAGTACATGTTTATTGTAAATCTACACATTACAATCTCAATCTAGTACAAGTTTATTGTAAATCTACACATTAATTCTGCTAAATGATAATCACATTATGTATGATGGAACATCAAATGTAAGTTTGGTTCTTTAAATGTTACAGAATATTACCTATTTTTCTGGGTTTTAAGGCAAAAATTACAATTACCACAGAAAAGTAAATCAATGCGAGCAAGTACATTTGGCAAGTAAACTTGAGTGTATTTTTCCAGTAAACTTGAGTGCACTATAATTTCCCAAGTAAACTTGAGTACTGTACATAATGCCAGGATATAGTCTAGTGTGTTTACTTAGTAAATTTCAGCATTTGTTTAGTTAACGTCAAGTAATTGTGGTCATATTTGCCAAATGAAATAAAGTTTAGTATATCTATTTGCCAGGAAACTTTTTTGCATATTTTTCAACATAATTTAAGTATAATTATATATACAGGTGTCCAATTGGAAGTTTATGAAACTGGACGCAGAATATTTGACATGCATCAATATCTTCCAAAGCTATCCCTGTTAGATTAGGGTGCCGATATATATAGTCTGTCAATATAACTTTATACATGTCTGGTCAGCAGAGAATGGAATTTGAGGGTGAGGATTATACTCACTCTTACATTTTTTACTTATTTACCTTTCCAAACTTATTGCATATCTTGCTGTCAAACATTGTAAGAATTTGGTAAACAATTACTGTCACACGGGCATTTTTACTGGACTGTTGATAGTGCCGATAGCAGCTGCATCAACGGTTACCATAACGTAATGATAAAAATATTAAAAAATTTTGCATCTTGGAGCTGACAATTTATATTACGTATAGAAATGGATAAACTTCGCCTGTGGTAATACAAATTCTCTTGAATTCATGCCAAATGAACGTTAATTCTTTAATGCTTATGCTATGGAACCTGATGTTGGTACAAAACTTCTGTTTACGAGAGAAAAGGTAAAAAATAACAAATTATCAGAATATAGGTGTTTGAAAAGCTGTTTTATTATTGATTCAAACCCACCTCATGCCTGTTTTAAGGACCTCAACACCACCGTGAGAAGCCACACATAAGCTATGACTATAAAATGTCTTGGTAGGTTTCCACCTACTCAATCGAAAGAATCCATCACTTTTTAAAATCTTATGCATATGTTTAATATATAACATATGTTGACATGACATCTGTTTCTACACGAATTTCTCAACAAACGTAACGTCTGAACGATCTGTCTTCCCAGCCAAACCCAGTGTTTTGTTCCCAACATCCTATACATCCAATCAGATTGTGGCTTTGTACCGGAGTAACAGAAGGCTTTACCATATCTCCGTCATGTTATCTGTGTAAGTCTTCCTAGGCTCCCTGCACCGGGATACATTCTACCATCAACTTCTTTAAAACTGATTTACTATCAAGAGTTTTTTTAAATGGGAAAGTGTAAAAACAATATAAAGATAAAGCTATAAAAATAATTTTGTCGAAGAAATTGAAGATTAAAATCGCATTTAGTGAAATCAATAAATTGATCAATAAAACGGAACTCCGCTGTTTTGAAGATTAGGAGAGTTCTTATATTTCCCTGGGGTTATCTATGCTGGGGAAAGTTATTAGAAGAAACCCCATCTGCTAAGCGTGAGCCGCCAATATCTATGTTTATGTATGATTAATGATACAGCCAATGGCATAGAACAGATTGTGGATGGATTTACGTAACGTTACAATATTTACTTAAATGGGGGTGACGTAAACTTAGTTAATGCTTGGAGAATTTGTTACGAATGTTATAAAACATCCTGACCAAATCCCTCACAAGAAGATTGAGAGTAATTTTATTCGGTCACTTCTTTTACAACACAAAACGAACGGTGTTCTTAAACAGTTTTACTAAACTAAACATTTCTCTACAAATATTTTACAAGAACAAATTAAAATAATAGGCACACTTTTTTCACTTTCTATCTAATAGAACAGATGACTTTGGTCTTTTAAACACCAGGAAATGATACATTTTGAAAGACTTTGTCATCTTACTTGACAGAAGTCATGGTAAAGACTGGAAGCTACCGAAGTTTTAAAACTTACGGAATACAGACGTTGGAATACAGACGTTGGAATACTGACGCGGAATACAGACGTTGGAAATACAGACATTGGATCTCATTTCCCCTGTATTGTTTACTTGATAGAAGTCGCATGATGAAATCGCTGAGAAAATATTTACAGTGACATTATATAAAGGCAATAAGCACACATCTACTGAAGAATATTTTCTCATTGATGGTGAAGCCGATCCTACCCACGTCTGATTTACCGACATACGGAGCATGAAGATGTACTTAACTCCGATGTTAGAACGTAGATAATTCAACAAAGATAATTGAATGCGAGGACGCTGAAGTATAACCCATCCAGCCATTGATATTTCTGTACAGAATAATGACAAAATTGTAAACCTCTTTTCAAACTAGGACTGAGTTTATATACAGAGCCTCTAATGGACCAAAGTAGGTGTAATGCTGAATTATGGGCTGGCCTCAAACCCAATCAAGATCCGGTACACATAAATTGGGAGAGGAGAAAACAACACTAGCCCCTGATGAAGACATATTTACTTCTCTTACATTAAATAAGCGTGTTTTCAGCACGTTACCCTCCTAGAAAGAACGACTATTTATATTGCCAGTGACCTCGATGACAGGCACTGCGAAGCTCCCGTTCAAGTCAGCACCAAGTCAGCACGGCTTAATTCCCCGATAATTCCGGGGTGTATTGTCAGGGTAAGGAGATTAGCAGCTCTGTATCATTGATTTTTTATGTCGTCTCGTGCACGAAATTTCATTAAGATGACCACATGCGATCAAATAGCGGCTGAGGCATTGCTGTCAATGGCTCTAGCTGTCGCTACCAGACATGTATACCATTCCGCACCCAGTTCTCATGATGAAAGGGATCTGTGTTGTATGTGGGTACCTATCAATATCCACCTCCGACATTGTCGCCTCTTTCCTTCCCCAGACATAATAGGTATTCAGATGTGTATATCTCAACACAAGCCAAATACTTCATAGTTATTCTCCAAACATATTGCTATGTCTTGTTGACATTTTTCTGAAAATTTGCGAAAAGAATCATCAGCACGCATTAGAAGTAACAATTTTTTTTCTCCGTCGTATTTCATTTTCAGAGCAAAATATCACTGTAAAGTAAATAGATCGGTGCAATGCTTAGAAATCCAGATGTATAGGATACAAGACTTTTCTGGGATATTTAAATTCCATATCACGAAAACATGGAATCAAATCCTTTAAATCGTATCGCAGATTCAACACGAACATGAGTACCTGGTAAAGCTGAGAGATGTGAGCTTTATCCTCATAAATCAGTGGAGTTAGAGAGTATACGGAGACAATACTGGGATTCTGGATTCTTTACGTGTCCATACATCAAACTATTGAAACCATAAATGGCTGCAACAGTCGATTACCTCCAAAACCGGCTCGGGACCTACGCATTGTAGGCTGCATCCAGCCACGTTATCATCCTATTTCCATATCAATCGTGTAGGACTGACAGGACAACATGTCTGGAAATTTAAATATACTTTTTAAATTTCATGTTTCGGCTGCGATATTTATGTAAATAGATTTTGTGTGTCTGGTCTGCACTTATATTAAAGTAACTGTTCGATAGGTTTGCAGAGAATCGGTTGGTTGCTGAAAGTATGGTCAGTATCATAATAGCGGATTAATGTAAATCTTTCCTACTTAAACCAATTTTCATACTTGAAATTACTGTAGCTATTTTGTTTAATGACTTGCACTTTTGACATTCAAAGACATTGCAAAATCAAACAATAAGATAACCACACCTTTTATTAACATTTTGCGGAGTGTCTTAGTAACAAGCGGTAAAAGTTCTCTCAGAATTGAACAGGCAATGCTTTTGTACGATATCCATGTGATTCTTGGTATTTTGATGATACGACATGTACTGGTTAACCACATCACCATGGTAATGAGCATTTTCAAAAAGATTCATTCATGGTCAGCTATCTGACAACACATCCATGTCCATGCACTTCTGCTTCAACACCAGGACACCAGGAGCAACAATCACAGCTTTAATTTGCTTGTAGGTAATACATTGTGTAGTCTAACAGAAACTAACCCCCCCCCCCCCCCCGAGTCTGAC
>JAUMHH010082984.1:0-22308 GCA_032359455.1 Chlamys rubida
CACCTTCCTATTAAATCTTCTGCCCAAAAGGGGAAAACCCACAATCTATTTTTGATTTGGTTCCGTGGTCCCTACAGGAACACTAACAACAACGGGCTTGTTCTCGACTATATCCTGTATGGTTTAACATATCATTTGCAAACTACCAACCTCTATGTGATCAACCCAACAGTGTGTCAATTTACACAGAATTAATCATTAATTGTTTAGTCTTTAATCTCATGTACATATAATTGCGAAACAAGCTTTCGAGACTTGGTCAATCACACTGTCATGTCACATGTCCGATTATAAACAGTCATGTGACAAGACAAATCATATTTATATGATCATGTGACAGGATATGTGTCATCTGTCAATGAGACTTTGATGAAACCAAAATTGATATACACAAGATCTATTTTTCTTCACTTTCATTTTTCGGCGGCATCCTCTTCGTATGACTGGGTGATTGAAACGTTATAAGCACGTGGCGTATACTACATGTATGTTTTTTTTAATTTCCCACAGTCGAATGCGTACGTGCATTGCAACATCCATTGCGTATGATATGAACATGCCCTACATTGTGAAATAGCCACCAAATAGCTAGCTACCTCAGGACATTAGACGCAAGATGTATATTAAACATTATCAATCAGAATAATTTGCAGTGGGGAAAGAATAAAACATTAGAGGCACAGCTTTATAATGTATTTGTTTTGTTTTGAAACAAGATTTCGATATTTAAAAAATGAATATATAATATTTATTACGAACTCAAACGCTGCGGCTACAAACACAAACGCAGAACAGTGGGCCGCATGATGATGCAATTTTCCGTTCCCGGTATTTGATAAATTTCTTGCAATTGATGCGAAATCGTAATTGCTTTGTATTCATATGATGTCATTGTTTACACCGTCCGTGATTCCTTTTTTCGCCCTAGTAGACATGTCATCTTTAGGTGTGATTTTTTTCATTTTACCTTAAATTTCTTTATTTATTATTTGCGAGAGATTCTTCTCGTGTGAATTCACCAGGGGGTTCATTCGGGAATTGAAAACAGTTCCGTTTATAATGTAACTACTGTCAGATCAAATGTAAACATTAATTCCCGTCCCGTGAGTGCCGCCGTTCGAAGCAGGTTTTGTTGAAAATATGTGCGAACTTTTCTAAATGAATGTAAATTCACACACAGTTGAAACCTATTTAGTTTTCGCGGAACAGCGCCATCGATAAGTCAAAATATTTACCAACTGTAGACCGTGCCGAAATTGTGTTTTATCATTTGAGTGTTTGATAGGAAACGTTGATAAAGTGTGTCGCTAAGCCGAACATATTTGTTCTTAAAATTCACGTTCGGCACCGATTGGTTTTTACCGAGATCGAACAAATCTCTCACAGATCTAAGGATTCTTCAGTTTTCTCGATTTAATCAGTGTAAAAAGCTAGCATTAGTATACTTCGATAAGGTAGATTACGATCGACTGTTACCACAAACGACCTGACACCTTACTTGGATTTAATCTTGCTCTCAGAACGTCACTGGTCTGCGATTTGTCACAGGCTATTTCGTAACACTGAATTATCCAGCCGTTATCATGTTTAGTTTTAGTTTGGTTTTAATTGGTTATTTAAATTGAACGACAAGCCTCCAAGTGTTTAATGTGTGCTGGAGTCGGTATGATGGCATATCTGCATAGTATGTCACGAAACATTTACGGTAAAATACCTGTTATAAGATTGCATTTGGCTTCAGCCAACATTTGAAAAAGTCTTAAATTTCTTTTTAACACTGTCATCTCTCCACAATTATGGACTATCTAATACCTATTGTTCTGTTCCAAAACATACAATATAACTCACCATAGCCATTTTTGATATTCGAATTGACGTTTGTCTTTTACATTATAACGATGTATTTGCCTCTTCCGTGGATCTGTTGCTAAATTTAAGAGTACAACCTCACTTGCCGAATGAGCCTTGCACTGTTGCCATCCGAGTTCATCATACTGACAAAGGGGTTGGTATGTCTGTACACACTGTACACAATTACTACAACTTACAGATGAAATCGATGAATCGCTAAGATATGGGTTCCAAACAAATTATAGTTAAAAGTAGAGATCTACCTTTGATGTGCTACGATCTAGTCAAAATGTTAATTACAAGACGTTAGAAATTGTATCACGAGGAAAAGCGAAAAAACGGTCAAAGATATTGGCTAATTTAAACATACGTTATAATAAATGTGCGAACACGAATAGGCAGTCAAAATAATATATCGTAATGAAATATCTTCCAAAATGGCAGATTCTAATCGTAACAAATTGCTGTGGAGGTGCCCATAACTTCATTAAGGTAGACACTGAAAACTTCAAACGAAATTGCTATTATACTAGATATTCTACGATGAACAATTCGGCTTCCTCAAGTAGATTTAGACTTGCACAGTGATGAAAAATCTCGAAATCTACCGATTCAATACAAGGGCTCTTTGTTAGAGAGTATCTCAATATTTCCTCACATACAATTTAATTTCAAGACTGCTCTAAGGTTGATGAGGAAATTGTAGCAACATGTGTTGTCGACAACATATCTTCTTCCTGCCGTTTACCCAATAATGCCACTACTTTACAGCTGAACAACTGCAGCTTGTATTGCTTAATTAGAAATTGAAAAGGACAAAATCAAAAAAGCAATAATCTGCTCGGACTCGTTATCGCTGCTACAAAATGTTAAAAATTGGAACATGAACAACATTTTCGTTCAAAGCAGTGGTATTCTTATTAACAGGATTTGAGTGATCTGCAACCTGATCATGATTCTTGTATAATCGCCTGGTCATGTCGGAATATGCCAAGGTAGCTCTAAGCCTACATCAAAAAGATATAAAACTGCATTTTATGTTTTAACACTATCTATGGCGAATTTTAATTAAACTAATTCGTAAAAGAAATGATACGGAAAAAGAATTAAAAATAAAAGCTGTATGCCATTCAACCTGATGTATGCCCGTGTGCAACAAGTAGAGCAGGACACAGAGAGAAAGTGATAAAGACAAAGTTTGGGTATTTAATACTTAACTTCTTTAGTCTAGCATCAGTAGACGATTCTGATACGCTGCTTCCGAAGAGAGTTCCCGTGTTACTCCTGATAACCTAACTATTATTAATTACGGTTACAACTTAATATAACAAGGAGCAATGCAAAAGATATCTTGATACTTCAAAGGCAGTATGGGTTGATTTTATTAGTTCAGAAATCAGTTCAATATGTTCCTCTTGCTTTTGTATTCAATAAATCGCTTTCATTGTCAAAAGTACCGTCACTATGGTAAAAGGCGAACGTAATCTTTGTACGTTTTGTTTTTAAATAGTGAAGTGGTTTCTGCCGCGATAATAGTTTGATAATTAGTTAACATTGATGTTTTACACCCGGTCATTTAATCATTCACCAACTTACTGTGATACATGTAGCCAATGATGTAGGCAAAGCCGTAGATTGAAGCAAATAAATCCAGGTAATTTTCTGTGACGTAAGCAAGGTTTTAGATCGAACCTTGCATCAATTTTTTCATCTTCAAACTATTAGAGCGAATTTGACATCTCTGGTGACTTGTTATAACAGCGTATAGACTAACTAAACAGTATAAAGCAAATTTTGTTTAGATAATGCCCCAGTGCTCAATTACGATATATATTATCTATGAAATGTTTTGCCGATCTTATGGCATTTTACAATGAGGCTGAAACACGTAAATGCACATACATAAATAATGTACCACTCCACTGTCAGACCCGGAAAAATCGCGTTTAGTCACGAAGGTGGCTTGTAGATTTCAATCAAAACAAAAGTGAAAAATCACCCTTTCTCCCTCTTTACATATGGACAAAATGCCATTACTTATTATCCTTTCGCAAATTTAGATCATGGTAGTTACTTCATTGCTAAATCCTCTGATAAATTTATCAGAGCCTTTTGGTGTATTATT
This sequence comes from Chlamys rubida, assembly GCA_032359455.1. Taxonomy (NCBI): domain Eukaryota; kingdom Metazoa; phylum Mollusca; class Bivalvia; order Pectinida; family Pectinidae; genus Chlamys; species Chlamys rubida. The sequence continues at coordinate 3,977 of JAUMHH010082984.1, forward strand.
ATAGTGATTTTGGAAATATTGCGAAAGAATCGGACAATTAAATATTGTTCTTTATATAATTTAAGGGATGCGGATGTTGTTTTAATTATTTCATGTGCATTTATTCATATATAACATGTGAATCAAAACCTCTCGTACGTAAAGTTCAGTGTAGATATGGTAACCAGTACAGTGCAGGTTTAATTGTATGAAGACATGGGTACATTACCTTGTTATGTGGATTGTCACGCGAAACGTCTTCCAGGGTGTGCTATAGTGATATTTATGCTTAGCTCCAAAGTGCCATTATCGAATTGAAGGTGACAAAAGACAATCTAACTAACCTTTTTCAAGGACAGAGTAGCTTTACTTTTGCGGCAAACACTTTCGAACCTTGCCTTACATATGATGCAGCGTGTTGTAGAGTGGCCAGAAGTTGGCGTTAAAACTGCTGAAAAATAAAAACAAGTGCACATACATGCAGATACAAATATAACGCCTCGAGATCTGTATTCAAGTTACGATCAATTACCTAATATGGCACGGAAGCGGTATAGAAAATATTTTCTTACACAGCCACACCAGTTTTTGTAGCATTTACAGTCTGCAAAATTGATGAAGTATACGTTTTGTCATCGACGTGGTGCAACAACAACACAATAGATATCTTCGAAAAGGTTTCAAGAGCACAGCCAGTAAGTAAACTTGGTGCTGCACAAATAACTAGGATTTATAGATTATCACTGTATTTTCAGGGTTTGTCACGAGAACAATTTTCTCATCGCGAGCACGTGGAGGAATACAGTGAACCTTAAAACTACGTAGAATAAATATTTTTTAAACAATCCTATCGTCATTGGCTTTTCCATATGCACATTTACACCTGAAATGGTGTTGTTAGTCCTGTTTAAAACCGACGCATGGCATTTTAGAAAGATATATCTAGACATCTTCAGTATTGGCACATGTCATTTCAGGGTGATATATTAATTCCTATTTAGTATTGGCACACGGCATTAGCATATATGTCCTGGTACATGGTAAACATGCTGATATATTTAGTCATGTTTAGAACAGAAATACGACATTGATGGGAATATATCTGGACTTGTTTAGTACGGACAGACGACGATGCAGGGTGATATGTCAATTTCCGTTTGGTATAGCGACAGGACTGTGCTTGATGATACTGAATTTCAGCACGGTTTGTCATTATATCAGACGATGCACGGTCTAACCGAAATCATACATGATTTTTTCAGCGGCGCAATTGTACAAACATCTGACGGTTACGTTCACTTCAACGAACAAACAGAACTAGTCAGGCTTCGCAATTCCAAATCCAATATTGTAGGCGATTGTAAACAGCCCGTGTCACTGATTGAATTATACTACCACAAAGGTTAAAACCATTTTCAGCGACCTTGACCTTATAATCCAACAGGCAACCACGTACCCACCATGTGCCGATATTGTGTAAGTGTTTACGTAACGTGTTGAACAAAGTGAAGACAGTACCCTCATCAGCATGTTATTCATCAGTGTGATTGAGCATTAGAAAATCCAACATGACACCTGTGCTAATGAATCGCCAATGCATCTGCGCGAGACAGTGATATTAAAACGATGTTACGGTACGTACGTCATACTATGATATTTATACGCTATCATTTCACCCCGCAGGCCGGAGTTTGTGAAAAGAATATACATGTACCAGCTAATACCAACTGCAAACAGTACACTACTGCGGGAGCGGGGCCCCTTGGCAGAACTGGAGGCTTCGTTTTGTGCACTCTACCAAAATATATATTTTGCACCATTTGCAACGTTTTAACAAATATGTTCCTTGTTATTGGTGTGCTATTTTTACGCCATCATTTACATCCATCATACTACTGAATATGTGATTTCACAATGTGTAAATCATTTTCTTGTTGAGTAACAAAACCGTTAAATGTAAAAAAAAAAGAAAAAAAAAGCATGGGTTACATGCGATACATACATTTCGCATGATCACAATATTGACTCTGTATAACACGTGTATGGGCCTAATCATCGGTTTGTTAAGCGTCCCATTAATAATTTAGGTCAGTGTATCAACATCAACATACCACGGGTAGACACACAGGCATTGGAATAGCACTATACATGTAGCAGCTAAGCTATTTGACTAGCGTATACGGATTGACATCAGTAATAACTAAGCAATCAATGGGTCGTTAATATATGACCCATGTTTGTTGATTGACTTTTATTAGTTAATGTTTAGAATGTGACAGCATGTTAAACATTCAGAAGAAATCAATGGCTTCGTGTTTAATGATATTAACATTGATAGCCTAGCACCAATCACTGAACAAAGTAGGTCTCACATTTGACAGAGTATCGCATGACATATATTACACTTCATCTTTCACTCGGACACGGAAGCAACCCAAGAATATTTATATTTTCCTATCTTTCTTACATACTCTTTCTTTCTATCCTATCTATTTACGTTATACTACGAAATAAATATTACAAGCCGTACAAGACTAATAAAGAAGAACAGCCCAGCACCTTTAGGAATGCACGATGATTTTGTATATGGAAGTATTGGTACAAAGATTTTTAAAAGAGTTTTATATGGACGAAGGGTAATGGAATTGTGTAGAATAGCTATAGGCTTCTCCGACGTGTAGTTGCTGATGTGAACATCGTGGCCTGAGTTGATGCCGACAGTCTGCTGACGTCGTTTCGTTATTTTGATCACATCTATTAAATTGTACAGATGTATACTGTTTGCCCAACAGTGTTCTAATTGTTTAAGCATTGTAGATGGTCACCTGCGGCGTGCACATGTGGTTCTGATCGAGCTCGTACGTCAAATATTGTCGTTCGTATATATATTAATATTATTATTGATGTAGACACATCATCGATCACTCTGAAGCGTGGGAGCTATGTTTTTTGTATTCAGTTTTTAGAGAAACTACGACGAATCAAATGAATCCTGCCTAATAGTTTTAATGTTAACGCAATCTTAATTAAGTTTAGGTATCTGAATTATTAATCAAGTTTAAGTGTCATTAATCGACATCAAATTCCAATTACAGTCTGTTTTATACACCAAAGGCAGGGTTTCCCGGGCATGTGTGTGGGGTTTTCAAGGTTTCGCGCTGTTTTATTGCACAGATAAAATCACATTAGAGGCCCATGCTCATTGACGCGCAAACGCACGTGTGCAATGAACAGTAACACAGGCCGACCACGTAATTGATGATTCCATACAGAAACACAGATTAATTGGTACTACGTTATGGAACGTTAGCGCGAGAGTGTCCAATACTCGATATTAATTTGCCGTAATATCGATCATTAGGTTAAAATAGCAGACGTAATTGTATGTATAGATCACAGGCGTTCAACTATAAATTGATTCAATATACGAAGCGATCAACCGATGATTAATTTGACCGGCTTTTTATATGAGTATAAAACCTCTGATGGGATATCAATATGACACTGTTTCGGTTGATGCGTCATATTTCTGAAGAATTTGTCATTCGTGTATAAAGGGTTTCGGTATTCAACTTTGGCATTTTCCAACATTCATTTCAGATTGGCATGGCATGACCCATGCGAATAAATAAAACAGATTAAGAGCAAATTCTTAATACATCTAAATATTGGACCTGCACATGCATTTAAAATATTAATTGTCCAATGTCATTATTTCGGCGTTGACAAGTACTGCAATTCGAGAAAAAGCACGCGTTTTATACGACTTACAAAATTTCTTTCATAAATTCACTAATTAAGAACGGCGATATTCGTTTTTGAGTCTGATACTCTTCATGGATCGTGTTTAAGTTTAATGTTTACTTTTAGTCAACTTGAAAGAGAACGTATAAAGAGAAAAACTTTTGAAAGGACTAGAGCTGCAAGGTGTTTTAGTGTGCTCGATAACTTTTTCACATACCTCAGACAGGAACATCCTATGTGATACCCGGTGCTACATCTTTCTACCTCGTCCGATCTGTCTTGCACCTTTCCGCGACATTTTGAGGCATTTTCAAACAGCTATGTTTTCATCAATAGATACTCTAACATAATTGTTGTAATTAAATTTTCGTTAAATGTATTGTTTTGTATTTGTTAGATTCCTAATGTTATAGATCAAATGTACACTAAGAAATACGTTTTCCCTTTATAAGGATGAAATACATTTTTTCGCAGTTTCTCCATTCCGTCCCTAGCAGTATCTACTGATATATCATATTATTTAAAGAACAGTGATAACTACAATGAATAAAAAAGCAGCGAAGGAATAGCATCTATTAAAAACATTTAATCATAGCTTTACAAATTCAGAGAACGAATAGGCCTGATGTGTCTGTCCCACTGAAAGTCGACTGGTATGCCCCCTCCTCCTGCAGAAGCGGAGGTTTTAGTTCTTGTCTTCTGTCTGGGAACATTAAAGAAACCGAAATTTATCGGCTGCCCCCATTGTATCACTTAGGTTTATTAATTTCCCTTTGTTTTGTTTTCTAACGCCTAGCTGAGCAAACCCTCGCTCTTGTATCAGCTTTCAAAGGGTTGCAGTTAGAACAGATATCCGGTATTCCGTCTTTTCGTATAGCAGAGTTATCTGCTCTTGTGAGCAGGTATTGATTGTTACGTCATTCGTTTGTGAAAGTGACGTAATTTTCTCACACAAACTAATGACGTAACAATCAATACCTGCTCACAAGAATAGTGTATCCGGGAGATGTATCACTCTACCATGTCAACGGTCACGGCATTTAAGTAAGGTAGCAACTTAAAAAGGCTGGATCATACGTGGAAACTGTCATCATGTATAGCCCTTTTCCCTAACCAACTGACCCTAAATGACTTAATTGTCGACAACCCCTTAACAATCCTACACAGCGTGTTGAGGAGTCATCACCCCGATAAGAGTATGTTCAGAAGGTAGATGACCCCGGTAGAGTGCAACATTATGTTCATGTCATCACGGTGACATGAGGTAACATTACCTTTGTACTTTTATGCTCATTTCATGCAGATTTGAGGGGGAAAAGGTGGATGTATGCAACCTATGATACAATGACAGGTGTCTTTAATGACTTAAATGAGTGAAAATATCAAATTTAATCAAATGTGCTCTATGGGTTACCGGCTTAGGTGCAAAATTGATGTGCTAACCCCATAGCAGTACATTGGCTCCTTTCTTGTTTTACCTCTCCTCCCATTATTTTCGGCGGTGTCTTACTCGGCACCTGGTCCTACACCTCCCATTATTTTAGGCGGTGTCTCCCTCGGCACCTGGTCCTACACATCCCATTATTTTAGGCGGTGTCTCCCTCGGCACCTGGTCCTACACCCCCCATTATTTTCGGCGGTGTCTTCCTCGGCACCTGGTCCTAAAATAAGCTGTAGTAAGGACGTTAATTACGCTCAAAGAACTTATCCTCATTTCGTCTAAACCATGCGATATCAACACACAAATTAATTTTAAATAGGAAACCTGCTCAAAAACTACTTCATTTATGGTAATGAGCTCTATCTCAACAGCAACTCTTACAATTACACGCATAATACCTAAAATGCCATACTATTGTACGCTCGATATGAATCAGACATGCAATGTAACCGTTCGAAACACGTGTTTAAATATGCATGACTGATTTAGCAATATCGAATGACGCAAACAATGTTGTTAATTTAAACATGCAGTAATTATTTTAATTCTAAACTTTTGTATTTGCCTAAGCATATTATACAGATGGGAAATTTTCTCGTTGGGGCTGATCTAAACCCGTAATAATGAATTACACGGTAAATTTGATTTGCTGTTTTTCAAGTTTGCTGTTTTTCAAGTTAGATAAACAAGGATTGTATAATCATGTATTTGTATGAATTTCTAAAACATACATGAGTGACATGGAGTTGTAAAATTACAGAATTGATACGATTTATCTAAGCATGATGCGTGTAATTTAGATTTCCGTTCGATTATATCCTCACCCATTGATACGGATTGAAATTCTGCTTCTGTTGTAAAACTGTAATTACCTAGTTATTTCAAGGAAACCGTGGATCTAGTTTTGTTTAATGAATACACTAATTGTACAGATACTACCCAAACTTCTACTTTACCATTCATGGGATATTGGCTCTGGAAGGCACCGTTAATCGATCACGGGTGACACTTGCGCCGTCTAGGGGGATCTTTTCATTAGATGGTATTACGTAACAGTCCGGTCAATTAAGGATAGAGCATCACCCGCTAATACGATAATACCATATCATTGCTAATAAAAACAAAAAATCCTCAAGTTATGTTCTCAAGCATCTATTTCTGTTATATTGCGCATAAAAGGTTGAATATATAGGCAACGAAATCTCTCTTGGCTGCCCTTTGTTTAGAAAGAGTACAACTGCCTCAGGTTTTGATGAGGTACTTAATTTTAAATGTGATTAGCCGATAACGTTAAATAAACATAAGGAAAGAAAAAGTACCACCTCCTATAACTAAACTTGATGTTTTAATTGTACACAACTGTCGCCACTCCTACGCTTCGATACATAAAAGTCTGTGGACTTGGTGGTATGCACGTCTTCCATTTTTTTGGTAAGTAGTATTGTGGTTTACCATACTGTCACCTATATATACCAATCTACATTATACATATTCGGTCAGGAGAAATATAGGACGCATCTAACACGGATGTACGTTCAAAGAATGAAAGCATTTTTGTACAAGTTTCCATGACAACCGTTATAAAGTACAAACGGTAAATGGGGCCTCAATAATAGAACATAGAGTTATTGTAATTGTAACATTTTACCATTTTTTACCATTTTACCATTACACTTACCATGTAAATTACTTTTGATGTGTGTAAGGTTTTTGAACGTCTTTGTTACGCTTTACAACAAAACTAACCTTCTTGTGGCAATGGAACGTTAAGCATGAAACTAACAAAAGTCCTTAATTAGCTAAAATATAACGGAATAAATGGAATCAAAAATTGGCATACATTTTTTTTGTACAGCCGTTAACAACATTTACAGAAATAGATCAGCTTTGTTTAATCATGTCACCCTTAGACTCCGTCAATGTTCTTGCCATACTCAAATATTTGAATCTTTAAACTCAGATATCGTGTTCCATTCGTAACGCCGTTTTGTATATCACGTGGAATCAGCATGAAAGTTCCCGTTTAGACGAGTCAGAGCTTCGGCATACATGTATGTGTATTTTAAGTCGTGTAGGGTTTCAATATATGTGCTTTATTGAGTTTAAATGAAAAGTGATATATATTGTTTTTAAGTGAACGATAGTATTGTACTTAACATACAATAGGTTAAATAAATAAGGAATGCTAACATTACAATTTAGTTTTTTGTAATAATATTTTCAAAGTTCAGCTTAAAAAAAGAAACATGAAATTGAAAACTCAACGAGAACAGGAAAGACAAAAAACATTGCGCAGCGCAGAAAAACCTAGAGGTTAAACGAGAAAAACCCATTACCGCCAATAGAAAACTAAAAAACAACACGAAAACGACCAAAAGTCTAGTATCCAACAAAGCACGAAATGGTATGTTTTTTGTTTTAAAGGAACGTAACTGGTACAGGATTTTTGACAGTAGCTAGGCATGAAATCCAGAATTATCATCAAAGTTCTTTTTGTAACCGACATTACAAAGATGTACCTTTAGCAGCATAATATCTTGTTGAACGTAAATTGTTTTAAATAAATATGCAATAAGACTGGCAATAGTTTGCTGATATCGGTTACATCAATGTGTGACCGAGAGTTGTCATATAACATCTATTGTTACCAGAATAATTAACTCAATATGTATTTAGCATTGTAGATATGTAACACATGTCAGGCTGAAGGAGTGATTGAGTGATAATTATTCCAAGCCGATAATGAAATGAAATGTACAGGGTTAATTGTATGCATATTATCTTTATTTTATATGACGTATTTTGTAATTGTATTTTGATATTTAAAAATGGTCCAATTACGTATCTTATGTAGAGACATCCGTTTTCTGATCATGGCCTCTTAGTCAGTGTTTTCTACGTACTTTTACGTATTTCATTTTCTCTAACTGTAGTCTCTTAATACATTTTAGGCATAAATAAAAACGGAAAATGTCAAAAAATCACAAATCGTGTTTTTATTTAACAAAGCACCCGCGGCATCAATGGTGATTAAAGATTGTTTGTCTTCCAAGGGCGCCTGTCTTTGTTGAAACAAACGTGGTGAGCGGTTTGCGTTATAACTGACAGTTTGACATGACTTGACGGCAACTGTCCATTATCCTCTTAGGAAACATCGCTAATAATGAGGCGCTGTGTCGTTATAGTCAGAAATGGTTTTAAATTACTGCAATTTGCACTAATTCCACGCGTACATATGTCGTTTTCCAAATCAATATGGTCTATATAATGTTTTATCCTTCCATAAAGAAAATCGTATTCTCCGGCTTTTGTTATTCTTCTCTCCTATGCGGATGCTATCAAAGACATATTTAGACAGTTTGGATGCATTTGAACGAGTTTATAATACCATTCGACAAATTAAATGCGATATAGTTGTTGCTGTTCCGTCATAAACAAGATAAAGTTGGACTTAAAATCCGGAAAATGACGTAAATATACCCTTTTTGCCTTCTAAATTGGACTTTCAATATGTAATTAGTTTTGCAAAACGCAGATATCAATCATGCACAAGATTGAGTGTTTTACAACTTTATTTTAGATACATCATTTGGATTATCTTTATACGTTATATGCTCGATGTTCTCAATTCTATTTTAGTTTTGTTGGTTAGAACTCCTGATATGTTTAGATATATGATCATTCTGTCTTTTAATATGTTAAGATATATGTAAATTGACATTATGTCTTATTTGTAAACCGGAATTTTATTCTCTCGAGGGATATGATGAAATTAATGTAAATATGATCTCCGTGTCTATGAACATTATTAATGAGATGTTGGCGCGGGGGATTGTGTGTATATATCCATATCAAGAAGAGTGCATAGGAGTCCCCCATGATCACGACTGTCACACTATTAGCGATGAGAGCCCGACCAGAACAATAGTCTAGGGATATGTCATTACTTCACATCTCTCAGAGAGCTGGTCATGGCGCACTGTTGAGACGGTCTAGTCTACTAGAGCTTTGTTTGTCTACAAATGGCTGGAGGAAAGCTGGCCTACTCATATCCCCACACAATCACTTCTAGTAGATAACATAATAACTCTGACCCAATGTTTGAGGAGCGAAGTCAATCATGTGACATTTGAAACGAGCTGTGTTAACAAGAGAAAAATTATATCGCACAATGAAGAGGGAAAGTGCGTACACAGTAAGAACAAAATTTGTTAAAACGAAAACATGTCAGCGACACTCCAAACGTTTTACTGTCGTAGCACAAGAGCATTACTAAGACGAAGTGAGCTACGTGGTGATGCTCGTATACTGATTAATCCTGTCAGCATCCTTGGGCTTGAAACACACGGAAAATATACATTCGGGCCTATTTTTAAAACAAGCGTTGGAGGAAACAATATTTGTTTGCATATATATGTACAGTAGTATATTAACATAGTATCGGCCTGAAGTGTATATATCCAAACTAAAAGAAAACACGGTATTTTCGATCATTTCCTCACCCTTATATTTCTATGAGCCCTTGCAAGTGAAATGTTTTCGAGACTTTTCTGTGACATGCAAGAGCTGTCGTGGTAATAAATGTGATTCTATATTCGACTCGAATGAAGTCTTCTAATCTCTCCGACCTTGACCCATTTGACATTTTTCGGACATCTATTATTGAAAACAAAATGTTGATTCCATGTGTTCCACAATAAAGACATTTTGAAAACAAGTGTCGTCCCTATAACTTGATTTGTTTTCCGTTTTATCTATAGGCCAATAGGCAAAATTAGATTAGGATAAGCACAATGCGTTGGTCTAAACAAAGCATGTGTTGTATGCTATACATTGCTGTTTCCGTTTCCGGTTCTACAGTACATACAGCGGGGGTTGAGTTTTTCAGTTACACAGTAAATATATTGGTATCACTTATTTATATTAGTATCTGTTGTAAAACGGTTTCACTTGCGTATTTGTCAGCCTGGTACAAAATACCACGCGCTTCCTATACTCGGCTAGAAAAATTCCCCTTTAGCTCATTGGGTAGAGCGTTAGATTGGGAAGACAAAGACCCCGGTTCTCTGTTATCAAGTATTGGTGTAATTAAGATATCGACTGTACTTGTGTATCGGTATAGCATACAATGTAAAAATATTAAAAACTTACAGTTGAAGGACGATCTGATCCATTTTAAGGAGGAGAAACATGCTGATCAAAGCTATTACGACAATAACATAACGCCTAAAACATCAGATACAAACGAACATGATTCCTTCATTCCAAGAAAAATACTGCCTGATGAACGTGATAGTGATGGAGTAGACACATTAGTTGTTCAAATTTATATTTAGAATTATATTTTCAGATATACAAATCAAGATGTTTCTTAATGGATATGATGTATGTGAGGATGCCAGAGGCGGTTTGTTGGTGATTCTGCGATGGTGCGGCACACCCACACACAATAAACACGCGGACACACGTTCTTGTGTGACCTTCGTTATTAATAGGACGTTTAACCAAATAAATCAAACAAATTAAATCAAATGCTCAAGGAGTGTTTTAATGCTTAGAATGATTGGATCCTTTGATATTGTAGGTTTGGATTGTTGTGGTTTGGGTTTGGTTAAAACGTCTTATCAACAGCAAGGTCATTCTAGAACGTTCCCCAATGTGTGTAAGGTATGCGTACATGTATGTTTGTGTGTTGGAGGCAAAGTATGTTAGTGTATTTGCCTTCTTGCACATATATGTTGCCGACTTTTAAGGGTTACCTGACTAAAATACCATGCCGTTGGATCCCAACATTTTTTACAAACCACTTTAAAATCTGGAAATCCATAACTTCATCGTTAGTCTTCAACATTGTTATATATTGTGTGGATACTACATGCAAATGGATCTGCATCAATTTTTATACTCAATTTGTACATCGAATTTATTACTACATTAAACACTTCACAGAAAAAGGTATTGCTTAATCCATTAGAACAAATGCTTTTGATTTCACGAACACAATAATTTGATTGTTTTATTATAATTTAGATTTCTATTAACACATTTCCAAGTTCATCCTAAATATCATCATAACGAGGATGTTATGTACTACATGTAGTTACTGGGCTTTATATTGATTTTCCGGTCATGTCAGGATCACTCGTTTAGAGCCCCAATGGAGATAAGATGTCAAATCATGTTATATCACTTGTCAGTTTTCTATAAAGGACCTACGTCTCCGTTCAGTCGCACTGATTTTATAGAGAAACCTGCAATTATATGAGTGTTAAAAGAAACAAAATACGTGGATTAGAATGAAATGACAATTTGGTAATAATAGAAGCGTTACGTACACCCACCATTAGTCCGACCTCTGTGAGTTATCGACAGTATCTGGTACAGAAATGTCAGCATGGATCTAAAGATTAATCAAACCTGTATGACAGGAACGCAGACCATGAACTCTTTTTATATTAGTACTAATGCATAGAACACAAAATGCCGGGAGTCGTTTGCATCTCTGTAGACACATCCCCCGACATCCCGGAATCAGAAATAAAATGATGTGGCAATTCAGCAAAGTAATTTGTTAGCAATCGCCATAGGCCACGCGTTGCCTTGCAGGCACTACGTCAAATGGTCCTTTCTGGTAATACCCATGAGTTTTCAATATAATGTAACGAGATAAAAGAATATGTTTGTCTATTTTGTAATGAGGTCCCATATCCTGAAGTAAACCTACAACAAGTTTAATACAATTATGACCACTTAATCTATTTCCATCGGGAACATTTTTTCATTACCAGTCCGGGTTTTTCTAGCAATATATTGACGCTTTATATTGCAGTCGCTTTATTGTTTTATACATTGTACTTGTCTGTATAGATCATGACACTGCTACTCAACAATATTTTATAAATACCTCATCACTTCACTGTACAAGTCTATCGCATTGGAATTCACTAAATGCGTTTCTATAATATTGGTAAACAATAAATGTATTAGTCTAATATTGGAAAAAAACAGGCTTAATACACACTTTAAACATAATCAAAGTTTTGCTTGTATGTATGGGGTTTAACGTCCTCAGCTCAGGTCATATGGAGGCGGATACGTAGCATACACCAGCCAATAAGTCATATGGAGGCGGATACGTAACATACACCAGTCAATAAGTCATATGGAGGCGGATACGTAGGCAAACACCAGCCAATAAGTCATATGGAGGCGGATACGTAACATACACCAGCCAATAAGTCATATGGAGGCGGATACGTAGGCATACACCAGCCAATAAGACCAGTGAAAAATTAAAGTAGTAAAAAATGTCGACGTGTTGCAATTGGAGAAGCAAGTCAGTTTTCGTCATATTGGTGTCCCTTAAGCAGAAAACACAAAATCAGAAACCCCGACTCTGCGGTGGGCGCCACATAAATCGCCTCTTACGATAAACATTCCGTGAAACACTTTGTTTGTTTGTCGGTATTTAACGTACTAGCAACAGCCTGGGTCATATGCTAGTAGAATGCCTTTTCTTTCCCAAAACCTGCAGGGAGTCATAATCAATTAGAATAGCAATGTCAAAACAGATTATTGGGGGGGGGGGGGTACTCAAGTTGAATTGTTTTTCATTATTAAATTATATATATGATCATTCTAAACTACTGCTTACCTCATTGTCATGTCATTGAAGTTATGTTTTACTACTGTTTCTGGTGGGAAATGGTTGGTACAAATAACGCACCAGTTGGCTTATAACGCTTTAATGTTTAATGCTGTTTTACTTACTTTCCTCCCAGAAAACCTGGTCCTATTTTTCCTTTTTCTAGACTCTTCATACCAAGCGTCTTTTTAATAGATTTCGTGTCTAGATTGCGGTTTCGTTAACAATTTTGTTTTCTCTTGTGTTGATGTCATAATATCTCGTCTTAACAGCAGCTAGGATCAACGAAAAAGAAGTGCATTGCAATATAGCGCCGAAAAGAAAGCGTACGTTGGAGATACAGTTCGTATATGTTTTAACGAGGGACGAACTTCAATTGGTCGCTCCAGTGTGAGTTAAGCAGGAAACTCAGAGAATCTACTGCGGTTCTTCAGGTGGTTACCCGAAATAATTATATTCCAGCGTGGCGTCATCAACATACAATTGCAATAGGTACTTGTTTCTTCCTGCTTGACGTTCAGCTTTAACTTAGTAGTGGTAAAGACATGTTTACCCGTTGTCAGTGTAATGTGACCGGCTGGAAGGAAATGCATGGCTCTTTCGGTATGGTATTTCATTGAGGTATCACTTAAGCGTCGGCATCAGATCGCGCTAACACAAGGAGGGACATTGCCTCCACCACCCACTTACATTAATCAAACGAAGGGGCGTCCTGTTATGACTTCAGCTGTTTATATAGATCTAATAAACCAAACCTCCTGCAAACTCGGAAATTTTTTCTTGTGGCCTTTGCTGGAGCCAGAGGACACGAGAGAAGCAGCCAAAAACATCTGCTACACCCATTGCAACATTCTGAGAAGGTTTATGGGTCGAAACAAAGAAGAGCCGTTAAAATTGGTAGCTGCTTGCCTTTTCTTTCATTTCAACTTCAAAAGCGTGTTAGTTATAACTGGTTATAATTTGAACGGACAGTTTGTCAAGATAACTAATCATAGCCACTTTTACCTTTCGATTGACATTAACTTTTACCTGTTTGTTCGTTTGAAGTCATTTCTTTAACATGTTTAATGTACCTTTCATTGGCCCTTATGACCTTTTTTGTGTTGATGGGCCGTTAATAATCCAATAATAATAATGATAATAGGTTGTCATGTTACCGTGTTTATGTTGTGACACAAAAGTAAACACTTTAACGCCACCCTTGAATAGCTCTATCATCCGTGAACATCGCCTTTATATGGCATAAGGAGGCGCGGTAGTCTAGTAGTAGGACGCCGGACTTGTGACCGAAGGGTTGCGGGTTCGAGTCACGACACGGCACTGTGTTGTATCTTTGAGCAAGATACTTTACTCCTCTTGTTCCAGTCTACTCAGCTGTAAATAAGTACGTGGTTGGGCAGTGCTGGAATAGTAGAATGCTAGTTGTGAGCGCCGAAATGTCAGCACCGGCTGTATGCTCCTCAGGAAGTTGAGAAAGATATTGGCTGGTTGCAAAGGCCCTATAACCTCGAAAAATAATTTGTGAACTGCTTTGAGAAGACCTACGAACTAGATTGTGATAAAGCGGTATATATGAACCTCGAATTATTATTATTATATTATCATTAGCTGTATTGAGATCATAAAATATAAATAAAGAAATAAATACAACAACAAACAAACAGAAAATAATGAAGGTATATTTTGATTTGTGATGCATGTTTTGATAAGGTAGTCTATTGTAAGTTAACTTTATGAAACGTGTGCAAAAATCGTTTCAGTTAACAATGGCTCAAAAAACGAGGAAAACGATTGTTTTAATAATTTCATATAGTAACGGAAACTCATTCTAAGATTCCATGTATCATTGTTAAACTCATTTTGATCTTTAAAAAATATACTAGAAACATGATCAGTTCCAGTATAATTACATTTGGAATTGTTTTCTATCCGACGTGTTTAGAACTTGGGCTAGAGTTTTCATAACAAAGTAATATAATAAGGTTGCGTAATTTGTGTATTGGTTTTAAACTAATAGTGCATTGTCATGATGAGGAACAACAGAAACACCCAAATAGGACCAAGGCATGCCCCAGCGGAGGATGATTGTTCCCGGAGTCAATTAGACATCATCTCAATAATACTTCAATTTGGTTTGCCTGTAGCGTGACCCAAGTGTAGTGCGGTAATGTTTGTCTGTAGTAAACGTTTGCATCTATGAGACAAACATTTAGCTCTAAAATAACTTCATCACAGCAGACTCTGGTATTGATGAGATAGAGCGTTAACAACATTTGCAATAGTCGATGCTTGTTCAGAAGACATTTGTTTCTGAGATGCAAGATAAAGTTGTAGGAACAATGTTTGCTGAAGATGCTTTTATCTTCTACGTATAGTTTTAACAAGAATGTTTATTTGTAGTAGATGCGTGTATATATGAGATATTGGTGTATCAACAATGTTCAACTTTGTATCTTCTCTTTCAAACAGCTGTAACATGAATATTTGAGTTGAGAGGACGCCATTATTGATGTTTACAGTCATTTACGACTGTACACGTTTTAGACTAAGAGAAATAGCTGTATAAACAGTGACATACATGTAAGACGCTTGTTTAATGTAAGATTAAGCTATAACACAAGTAAAAATAGTAAACATTGGTACCTTACATAGCTGTATCATATACGCACACATTACACACATGAGGAACATCCTGAAATGATGCGTGTCTTATTAGCAGTTTAATTACTTTAAACCCAATTAAAGTTATTTAACATATAGTGTCTATCATGATCAAATGTCATTAATAGCGACCATGATTGCCATGGCCCACGTATTGTCGTCATCATTATGACGTCATTACTGTAACATTGAAACAGCGGTTATTTTCACTTCATAAGCATACACTATGCTTAGTTATACCGAATTCTGATAAATACATTTTTTCTATAAAATTCAAATATTCTTATCAGATGGTAAAAATAAGTATTGAACAGCTTTTACTTAATATTAAAAGCCAATATGACTACAAGATTAAGTGTAACTGTAAATATAAATATAAACTTTATTTTTTTACAACAATTATGAAACAAGTTATTTCAACTTAGAATAATCATTCATGTTAGCCCGGATGTTAGCGCGCGGGGGTGTAACTGTAATTTGTCGAATAAACATTGTCTTTGTTGTAACAACAGTGATGACGTCAAAATAAACTTGGCCAAAGGAACATGCAAAATCAATACATTTACATGATTTGTTTTATTATATCACGAAAAATTGATAAAAACATTTTTACCGAATCCTTTTGGCCCGGAACGAAGCGTCTACATGTGGGAGGAAACAGGAGTACACAGAAAAGATATCCGGGTCTCGCAGATAACCCAATATGTTTTAGTGGTCCATTCGGGGAGTCGAATCACAGCTGTCCTGCTAAAACGTGGGTGGATTATCGTACAACAAGCAAAACATAAAACTTGCAATAGAAACATTAGAAAATGTACACCATTAAACAATTTCAAATGATACCGTCACTTTTTAACAACAATTTTGGAAATCCATCCTGCAACTGGTGATAGGCATTATTATAGAAACAATAAAGAGGACGTACATGTAGTTTTGGCCAAATCACGGGACATGCATTCTTTACTCGTGCATACGGGTAACATCCAACATTATTGTTTCACTTGGGATACTAAATTCATTGTTGAACATTTCATTGCTACGTGTAGTGATCTTAAACATAGGTAAATGTGTATGTATTATGTCGGCGTTGAGAATACTGATGTTAAAATAATATCGACATCAATATATTGTATGAGTTGGTATGCTGATCACGTTCCCGTTATGATATTAATCATTTACATGAAATCAAAGTGTTTCAAATCATATCGAATAGCCTATTTCCGACGTAGTAACATAAAATCAATTGGATTCCATATAGAATAGCAGTATAATTAATTATTTATATGTAGTTGTAATATTTTATAGCATATTGAATTTCGTGTTTCCGCCCTAGCATAACATCGATATAAATAAAAGTCCACAGTAGCACACAGAACAGTGATTTGCTGACGTTGTCGTTATTTAAAATGGTAGAAATAACTCTCTAGAAATAGAATATTAGCAATTGTTGACCAGTCTCTCCTGGGTTTCATATAATGTAATTTTCTGCTTGTCCAATAGTCGTTCTTTTTAAGTTATCGGTGTTTTGTGATTTGTATCTAATATAACATATCCATCAGATGATGCTATAGAAATAAAGAATGACCACCAATAAAAGTTGGATTAGAAACAAAAAAAATAAGTAGCGTGCGGAGATAACAGCTGGCTCCAGCATTAACTTCTATTTTATAATTAAACATCGTAAACTGTGTTGTTTAATGCTTATAATGTTTTCTGGGCGTCATAAACATTATTTAGTATTTCTTTGTAAATTGTTCGTCAGTCATTAAGTAGGCGAAATGAAACCTTTCATTATACCTAGTTTTGTCTAATAGGTTTAAAAAATTGATGTAACAATACGTTCTTTCATGTCGGTAGTGCGTGTTCAGTAAATATCGAACATTTGAGTTCGTGCGCATGTTATTGGTGATGTTCTAACGGATGCGTTCATCATTTACAGATGTTAATTCTGGAATTACCAAACTACATAACAGTTAAAAATTGATCGAGTGGATTTTAGGCATACGGTATACATTATTGTTACAAATCGTGTTAGCGTAATGGTTCCTATATAGCGCCACAGAAACATCCGCCCCATGTGCTTTTGTAATTAATCTGAAATCGCTAATTATTTAAATGTCTAACAGGTTACATGTGAACAACAAACAAAGGTTATATTGTAAAGAGAAATACAGCAAATTCCGGAAATAGCACTTCAACTCTAAAATTCCAGTTTCTTGCTTATATCAAATATGTTTATGATTTAAAATTGAAAATGAAAAGGAAAGACGTAATGAAAAATCACCCTTTTATGGACTCTTGTAATATAATCGCATATTTAAATTGTCGTAACATTCGATAAATGCTCGGCGGTGCTATTACATACGGTATATATCAATACAATGGTCGCTTAGACATGATCTGCCGTTTTACGATCCTATTTACTGGTTGATTTATGGCTAAAACAGTTAGCGTTGATAAAGTCATGTTATATTTGGGGTTCTGGACTCATTATGGAATCTTTGTACATATCTATACATAGATCAAGGCACCTGATCCAAACGTTGACTACTGTCTAACTATGATTCAGTCCATTAATCTTGAAGTAGTTATATTGTAATAATTCCCCCTGGAATTCGGATTTCGTGTTCAGTGAACCATGTACCACTTAACATGTATTGCCGATGATGCCTTGACCAGTCCACCCCTGCAGGTGGGGGATCGGGAAACCTGCCGTTAACCAGCGCATGTATCGTAGGAGGCGACTAATGCGGGAACTCCCTGCAGAAATGGGGATTTGCTTTGTTGTCCTCTATTTGGGGACACAAAAGCGACCAAAATAAATCTGCTGCGCCCATTGCAATATTTGGGATCTTTATCTTT
>JAUMHH010083095.1:0-22307 GCA_032359455.1 Chlamys rubida
CTATCAGTTTTGGGAAAATGTGGAATATTGTTCTGCTGCAATTGTATTTCTTTACCTTTATCATTAATATTATTTAGGTGTCACATGCAAGAGTACGTAAGTACGTGATATTATATAATAATTTAATGCTTAATCCCAATTTCGTATGGACTAGGCGAGACATATAATTACGCGTAATTCTTGTTTATTGTAATTCAAAACAGAAAAAAAGTTGACTCACAAAAGCTCAATTCAGAAATATGAAATATCAGTAATGTTATATAAGGGAAGTAATCCAGACTTTGCCGAAAGTTTGACAGATTGAAAAATTTCAATTGTCAGCGATATATGGAAGTTTGACTGTACTTGCACTGATATATGGAAGTTTGACTGTACTTGCATTGTGTTGATGTTACTTTTGTGTGTTTTCCAGATTGAGGCTACAGCTAGCCAGCAGGTCAATGGGTACAGTCAGGAGCAGCAGGTATGTTGAGTCAGGATTGTGACCAAGGGGTACTGGTCTTACACGTCACTTATACTGGGATTGTGACCCAAGGGTACTGGTCTTACACGTCACTTATACTGGGATTGTGACCCAAGGGTACTGCTCTCACACATCACTTATACTGGGATTGGCAAAGGCAACACTTTAATGTGATATATCTAATACTGGGATTGTGACCCATGAGCAACACTCTTATATATCAGTAATGCTTGGATTGTTGCCCGGGACATGGATTGTTGCCCGGGGCATGGATTGTTGCCCGGGGCAACACTTTGACATAATGCTGCTGGCCAGTGATCTTCATACACATCCAAGGAAATATTGTTCCTGTGGGAAAAGTTGAGACTTCCACCCTACAACAATATGCACATATAATCACATACATAAAAGAAGTTAAGAAGCATCCTAGGTTTACAGACCTAGGAATCTATTTTTGTTTAAAGGAAGAGGGTAGTTAACCTGGGGGCTAGGCAAAAGAAAGATAATTTTTTGCATCTAAGGCCACATTAGTTTATCGAACAGGATGGACCAGAGTTGTTCGTTTATGAAATAAGGTCAGACCTAGTAATCTGAAGCGAGCCTTAACAAGCCCTTACAAGGCCTGCATAAACAAGATAGACACGAAAATGTTACATTTAAAAACAAACAAACCGGTTGAACCGGATACACGAAAGGGTTCTATAGCTAGATCTTTAAAAGCCTGCTCCTTTATAAAAAAGATCTATAATATGTCAACCACATCCAAGCTACATGGAGCGGCATTTGGACCAAGTATTGAAATTTATATATAGGAAGGTCCCAAAATGGTGGTACATATTTGCAAAATTTTTATGAGAAATATTTTATTATGATAGAATATGTTAAATTCCAACGTGAACGATAAGGCCCTTTGAGAATTTTAGTAGTTACCCATCTTCCACCTTTAATAATTGTTTACATCTTTTGAAATATTTTAGTGTTATATTGAACTTGCAATCAGCACTGCTGAGTTATAGAAGAATTGAGGGGTTCTGTAAAAACCCAGTGTAAGTCCTACACAATTTGACTACTTGCAAGATATTATAGTTTGGTTATGCAACTTTGTGTGATTCTAGAGGAACTACGGACACACGGATGATGATGACGCCAATAACACATCCATAGCAACACAGACTGCTCCCGGCGACGACCAGAACTCGTCCGGTGTGATGGACCCCGATGCCAGCTTCAACATCGGTTCACTGTATCACGGGGCCTGGCCCATGAGTCCTATGAAGAAAGGTAATGAGGTCGAGCCACACAGTTTTCAGAATGCATTAAGTTTGGAGCTTTCCTATGATAAGCCCTACGACTGCTATGGACATTTTTGGGGTAAATAGGGCAGAGAATTGAATCTAAATTTAAGTTTTATCCAAGAATCTCCCAATTTGTGAGATATCGTGAATGTACCACTTTGAGGAAAATCACTTGTTAGATAGATACAATAGTCATATAAGTAAGTTCCCTGGCCTAGTCTGACTACAAGGCTGCATTCGTTTATCGCAATCAAAAAGGTTCAACCGGTTTGACCAGAGTTGTTCGTTTATGAAATAAGGTCGGATTTAGTTATCTGATGCTGCATTCTGGCGAGGCTTGACAAAGCTTTGCAAGGCCTGCATCAACATTTGCAGGTCCACCAGGATTTATATCTGAAAATGTTACATTTAAAAACAGACAAACCGGTTGAAATGGATAATGCAAAAGGGACCCAGGTATACACTAGATAACATTAAAGGGAGGTAACTGCATGTATCGGAAAATACAGTGGAATTCTCTAGTATCTTATCTAGTAATATAGGCCTCTTGTGACAAGTAGTATTTTAATGTATTTTTTTTATTATTGGAAAAAAACCCACCTGTTTAAACGTTAAAAGGTGTAGTCTTATAACTCTGAACACGATTTCAGACAAATGCGTTTTATGAATATATGTCTGCTAGCCTATGAGGACATGGGACTATTAATAAACAGAATTTAGTTAAATACTTATATTTGATAAATTAGGACAGTAAGTCAATATTCAATGTAATATTTGTTTTTACAAATTTGAGGAAGATTTTCAATAATTAGAATAAAGCTGATAGCCAGTATCGGCCAGCTGTGTTCATAATTATGACATCGTAATTATAATAACACTGATGATCGTCTCTCCATATTATGGTCTCATAACACACAACTGACTTTGGTAGGCTTATGTAGTGGTATTTCAAATAAAAATATTGAAAACTTCATAGAATTATAAAGTATTTTTCTACAAAACTTTATCATCTGAAGAATTAAGGAAATGTAGTAATTGACCAATGCATAGTTTAAATACCAACAGTCACTCTCGATCCAAGCTATCTGGCTAAGCCCCTTCATCAGGGATTCAATGTTTTTAACCCTTCTGTCAACTCCATATTTGAAAACAAGAACTTTGTTTTTGTATACAGCTGTTGGTATTTATTATGTTCCATGTATTGTGATACTAATTTGTATTATGACAATTGTGTGTTTACAGACTTGTCAGGCCGGGAGAGTCGTCTGGCGGAGACGGACCAGTCCACAGAGCTGGCCAGTGTGATGAGTTTTAATTCCACCAACAGTAGCCAGCAGTCCTCCGCGACACCCGTACCCCCGGGGACTGCCCCACCCCCCGGGACAGGCCCAGCGCCACTACCTACGCAGACTCCACCGGGACAGGTGGCGCCCCCTCTATCACAGGTGCAGCCCCCACAGGTCCAACCTCCACCACAGCAGGACCCTGTCAATCCACCGCAGCAACTGGGAACCAAGGTGAAGACATTAACAGTCACATATACTGGTATCATTGTCTGGGTTACTGTATCTGTCCAGGGCTAGAAAATAATGGTCCCCTGATAGTCTGAGAATAGTGATATCTCCAAATGGACTTGTGGTTCTAAAAATCGTTAGCTGAATTAACTCATCAAAATTTGATTGTTGATTAATATTTGGTTCGTGGAATTTGAACGTGGACTTGTAAAATAGGAAACTTCTAGCCCAACTGACTAGCAGTTTTGAAAATTAATTTCTAGCCCTGCTGTCGTCATAGTTACTAACATGTCGTCATGGTTTCTGTACCCATGGTAAGGGTTACTCTTATTTAGTTGTATCAATTTCTTAAGGATCCTTGTACCACTGCCAAACATTGAAAATTGTTTTTTCTGGCATGAAAAAAGCTTTGATGAATTATTGCTGGATTATTATGGGAAAAAATTGGAAAAGATAAAATTCACACAAAGAAATCAACAACTGTACAATTTCAGCATGGCCAGACTAACCTATATTTGATGTTGGTGTTACTATAGTTCTGTTGTCATGGTTACTGTTGGTGGAGATGGTGTATGTTACTATAGTTCTGTTGTCATGGTTACTGTAGGTGGAGATGGTGTACTCGCTGCTGTCCATGTTGGGGACACACGACAAGGATGACATGAGTCGGACACTCCTGGCCATGTCGAGTTCTCAGGACAGCTGTATCGCCATGCGACAGTCAGGTGAGATCAGTGTTACCACTAAGTTTCAAATGCTTGTAGGGTCACTATGTTTGTATATTTTGAAAGGAATATGAAGAGAATGTACCAGGTATTAGAAGTTAGTAACAGACACTGCATGTTTCAAGATCAATGTCCAAATGAAACCAAGAAGAAAATAAATAAATAAAAAAAAAAAAAAGGAAAAACAGAAAAAAAAATTGTAAATGTTTTTAAGCGTTAAATAAAAATGTTTGTATTTATGTTGTGAAGTTGCTCTTGATGGATAATCAGCAGGCCAAAAGAAAGTGTAATGGTTTATCAATCTAATGGGTTTATATGTCTCATGGTTTATAAATCTAATGGTTTTATATGTCTAATGGTTTATAAATCTAATGGTTTTATATGTCTAATGGTTTATAAATTTAATGGTTTTATATGTTTAATGGTCTATCTATTCTAGGTTGCATGCCTCTGCTGATCCAACTACTTCATGGGAGTGACAAGGACTCTGGGTTGCTAGGCAACACGAGAGGCAGTAAGGCTGCACGCGCTCGAGCAGCAGCTGCACTCCATAACATAGTACACAGCCACCCCGATGATAAGCGTGGCCGGCGTGAGGCTCGGGTGTTACGGTTGCTGGAGCAGATTCGTGCCCACAGCGACCAACTGAGGGACGGACCGGAGGAGGACGAGGCAGGTCGATCAGGTTGGTATTTGTTATAAAGTATGTCTCTTGTTCAAGGTTAGATATGTGTAGTGTACTTCCCAGTGGGGATGAGTTGTTAGCCCTGGATGGTAAATACACAGGTTCGGAGTAACAAGTTACAACCTACATTAATTGACATTGACTGGAAGGGAGATAACTCCTAGTCTGATTTGTCTTTATTGTTACTTTATTGGGAATCAAAATTATCATGTGAAGGTAGTTTCTTTTTTTTTAATAGCTTTGTTAAACAGGCTCCTTGCCAAAAAGAAGTTTCAGAACCATCATCCCAATCTTAATGAAAATATTTATGTTTTTCCAAATCATATAGGTGCACAGCTGCTCTAGAATTTAGGTAGAAAAAACCACTTATAGTGACTATATGGAGAAAATCATGAATCACTGTAAATTTCTCTGGTGTCATGTTTATTGTCTTAATATAGATGTCCTAATGGATGGGACATGAGATAAGCAAACAATGATAACCCGAGTGTATTAACTGCCTCACACAGCAGTCACCAGATAAACAATGATAACCCGAGTGTATTAACTGCCTCACACAGCAGTCACCAGATAAACAATGATAACCCGAGTGTATTCACTGCCTCACACAGCAGTCACCACATAAATAAGTCAAAGCTACCATATAGCAGGATATTTCTGTGGGGCTGATATTTTTCGCAATTTTGCGGGTCAATTTTGTGGTCCCAAAAATATGATCTGCAGAATAATATTACAAGCGTAAGAATTAGCCATGATAATGAACTATAATGCTGTCATGAAAAACTATGCATGTAGTTGTGATGATTCATATACATAAAGAGTAATGATGTTTGAAAACAGATTATGTCACACATCTTAACGTTTTGTTAACCCTTTCACCACTGTAGACCATCATGGACTCATCCATATCAATGCATGGTACAGTCTACTAAAGTTACATAGGGGTGAAAGGGTTAATATGTTTAACAGAATACACTTACTTGTTGTTGCCAAATATCCTGTCATATTTGACTATTTGACAGTTTATATGCCAAATATTCTGTCTCTGTGCTAAAACATTGCTAAATTTTGGTTCTTTTACATGTCTACATTATGAAAGTATAACCTGTGTTAACTTGATTTTAAACCTGAGAAAATAATCTGTTCTGCAGTATCTACTTTATAAGTTCTATACCTGAAAAATATAACAGGATAATGCTGCTTCAGTTTCTAGTTCTTTTTCTCAAATATACACAAAAGTAATTCTATAAACTCTGTTTCCAGGTAACAAGTCACATGACATGGACCACCATCCGGGCCCGGCAGTGGCGGCATTGATGAAGCTGTCGTTTGATGAGGAACATCGCCACGCCATCTGTAGTTTAGGTGTGTAGTGCTGTATTCAGCACACTTTGGCCTCACTAATTCTCAATCAATTCATTAATGATAATAATGTTATTTTGTGAAAATCCTAAAAAGTTTTAAATACTGGTTTTAAATTGCTGAAAAAATATCTATTCTACAATCACTTTCATGTGATGTATGCATTTTGAAATTCTGAAACAGAAATGAGGCTGAATAGCGTAACTTTAATTTTAATATTTTCAATTGTTGTACAATAAATAAATTGGATCGAATTTTTCTTTTTTTCCTGTTCAATACTTAATCTTAATTTTCCATTTCTAATACGTGTATAACCTCCCTTTGTTACAGGTGGTGTGCAGGCAATTGCGGAGCTTATCCAGGTTGACAATGATGCACACACCAACACGGAAGAGCAGTATAACATCACCATGCGTCGCTATGGCTGCATGGCCCTCACCAACCTCACCTTCGGCGACGGAACAAACAAGGCCCTCCTCTGCTCTATGAGAGGATTCATGCAGGCGCTGGTCAGCCAACTACTCTCCTCCTGCGAGGATTTGTGTCAGGTTGCTGCTAGTGTGCTTCGAAATCTCTCCTGGAAAGCCGACCTCGCGAGTAAGAAGACATTACGTGAAGTTGGTGCGGCAAATACGCTCATGAAGGCTTCAATGGAGGTGAAGAAGGAGGCGACGCTGAAGAGTATTCTTAGTGCACTGTGGAATCTTTCCGCTCATGGAAGTGAAAATAAGGCAGACATATGTTCAGTAGACGGTGCATTGGAGTTTCTTGTTGGAACTTTGACTTATAAAAGTCCATCAAAGACGACGGCAGTGATAGAAAACGGTGGTGGTGTGCTTCGGAACATTTCCAGTCACATCACAGTGCGGGAGGATTACCGCGCCGTCCTTCGTAAACAAGCGTGTCTACAAATTCTTCTTAAACAGCTACGTTCAACAAGTCTGACCATAGTTAGTAACGCTTGTGGTACGCTTTGGAACCTCTCTGCTCGCTGTCTAGAGGATCAACAGGCATTGTGGGACATGGGAGCTGTGGGCATGCTCAGAAATCTTGTGCACTCAAAACATCAGATGATTTCAATGGGGAGTTCTGCGGCACTAAAGAACTTGCTGAATGCCTGTCCTAATATCAAAAACATGAACATGGACAGGAAGACAAACTTGAACCGTCCGTCGTTACATGTGCGGAAACAGAGGGCATTAGAAGCAGAAATAGATCAGAATCTGTCCGAGACTTGTGAGAATTTAGAGAGCCCTCGTGACAGTCCGACAGAGAATGGACGTAACACTGAAAAAGACAGTAATTCTCGTTTCCAATTTCCGGCTGGTTCAGGTCACCAGGTGCAGCAGGAACACGACTCGCGGCGAACATCCCGTGGACCCTACTACCAGAGCGGTACACGAAGCGGGGATAACACCCCCATGTCTGACAGTCGCCTGATGTCACCAAAACGAGTGGCCAGATCAGGTAGCCAGGACAGTGTAGGCAGTACTCATTCTGACATTTCACACGATCGCAGTCGCTTCCGTGCAGCCATGCAAAATGCAAGACATTGCCAGGAGAGACAGGGAGGAAGTCTGGACCGAAAAACTTCTGGAGGGGCATCGGGGCATCAGTACGGCAATTCGTCTTCCGAGGAGACGGGATCTGAGCAAGGGAGTCACCAGGGTCAGCCCCACTCATCAGGGGCTCACATAGCACAGGTCATGATGGAAGTAGAGAGAGACAAGGCCTCGTATCCTGTGAGGGGAGACAACTCTAGTCAGCATGGCCCCCCTACCCCAGGGGGGCCAGCCCACCAGCTGTATCGAAGCTTGCCTAACTCTGTCTCCTCTATAGGCCCACAACACATGCTTCAGAACCACCAGTTTGTTGCTAGCGCGCCTAGCAACTGTAATTCTAGTTACCCTTCCGGCCAGCATTACTCACAAGCAAATGACAATGACCAACCAATCGACTACAGCCTCAAATATCACGATAGTCAGGCTTCGTCCACCTCCAGTTACCATGACAATCCACCATCACAGCAGGGCTCAAACAGAAAGGTTAGTGGGCCAGTTACTAACATGGGCCCACCTGCTCAGCCTCCTCCCCAATCACAGCCACGGGTAAACAACTACATGAATCCTGGTTATGATCCCAAACAGGCAGGTCCAAGGTTTGTGCACCACCGACTTCTGGGAGAACATCCTCGACAGATCAATCCCGGACCGTTTATGCGTCCACCGCTGCGCCCGATGATGAGACCCCCCATGTTACCGCCGGGCACAGCTATGATTCCGCCTCAGTTCAGTACTTATGCAGAGACTGACCTGGACAGCGACGACCAGCCAACAGACTTCAGTCGTCGGTACAGCGAGCAGCATGAGGAAGACTATCGTGACCAACCAATATCCTACAGCACACGCTTCCAGGAAGGAGAGGGGCCACGTTACCAGGAGAACAATCCTATACACATGCGTTACCAGGACACAGACCCAAACTGTGCTGATTGTAAACTTGAGGAGGCACGCCGCACCAACGACAGGTTGGAACAGTGTACGCACAGTTTCCATGACGACCAGGTGAAAACTTTCTACACTGAGGGCACCCCTCTCAATTATCTCTCTCTGGCTGCCTCAATGACAGACCTGACAGGGAAAAATGCAGACAAGGAGGAATCCGAGGAAGGAGAAGATGAAGAGGAGGAGGAGGAAGTCGCTAACGATGAGACACAGAATTTTGGGTCCCATTACAAGGAATCAGAAAAACAAAACACCTCTTCTGTACTTTACAGTGGCGATGCTGACAATCGAATTGGAAGTGTAACACGGCACTGTGAGTCCGACAAGCGCAGTGGAAGTGGAAGTATGGGCACGGACCAGCAGACAGTTACCACAGTGATAACTAACTACCACCATACTCCCCCAGGCAGCCCGCCACCCCTCCTTGATGACACAACGGAGGTCGACGCCATGGAAAGGTCATTCCATGCACGATCTGATGACGACTCAAGTCAGGATCAAATAAAGACGTACTGTGAGGAAGGCACACCCATTTGCTTCTCCAGGGTGAGTTCTCTCAGTAGTCTACACAGTACAGAGGCCCAGGACAAGGTCGGAGCTGAGGGACTTAATCGCCAGCTTGGGCTCACTAGCATCAACGAAAATGAAAACAACAAATCGTCAAATCGTGAGATGAGTCCCAGTGATCGCAGGGCCAGCACAGGGAAATACACACCGTTGATGGGCCGTCAGAAGCTTCTTAGTGACTCGGATACACAGAGCTCTGAGTACGAAAAGGAGCACAAGACGGTGACATTCGATGACCACCACCACGTAGAAGAAACTCCGCTGATGTTCTCGCGGTGTAGTTCACTTGGTTCCCTCAGCAGTTTTGATGCTCACTCTGTACACAGCTCGGTGATAAGCGAGTACAGTCGACGTGCCAGCGAGGTTGTGTCGCCCAGCGAGCTTCCTGATTCTCCGAGCCAGACAATGCCACCAAGTCCCCGAGGAAAGTCACCTCAACCTGACGAAAATTCGAAAGATTTGACACCCAAGAATTTCGGTGAACCAGCTGGGGTTATGGGATTTGGCGGCCCTCTCCCACAGAATGTGGTAAAACCCATGCCCTCCATCATCAACATAGGCACTGTGTTTGTTGAGACAGCATCAATAATGGGCAAGGACGATCGGCCGACTGTATACGCAGACGAGGGGACACCCCCTCACTGCTCAGATACCAACAGTATTCTTAGTGCCTTGACAATCGATGATAGTGATAATACCAAACATTCAAAAGACACCGACAGTGAAGCTTCAAAACGTGCAAAGGACTCTGATTCCAATGATTTTACATTGATTCAGGAGAAGGAAGACGACACAAGCGTCTTTAACCGGAACGAGGATAAGGAGAACTCTTCAATGTCGGAAGTGTCGGAGGGCGAGGAAGACATTCTCAAACAGTGCATTATCTCTGCCATGCCTCCGAAGATGCGGAGGAGTTCATCTGATAATACCATCAAGAAAAAGTCAACACAATCTAAGTCAGATTCCCATAGAAGTAAGATGCCAGTGAGACAAGGCAAATCTAATGGCAGCAAGTCAGCTCTGTCTCCGCCCTCCAAAGGGAAGACGTCACGAGGGGGAGGTAAGCATCATAGACAGATTACAGAGGAGAACCTTCAGGAGGATACAGTCAAGTCATATGCTTCTGAGGACATACCCATGTCAAGGTCACAGGGTCATCCAATGTCAAGGTCACAGGATAGTTCCATGTCAACCTCGCTGGAAACTTCTTCATCAAGAATACAAGAAAACACTATGTCAAGGTCACAAGATTTCCTCACATCGTCCCTCATGAGAGTGGCAGAACTATGTAATGATCCTTTCGAAGTGCCAAACACAGCACAAGGTGCGCCAAATGGAATTGGACAAAATAATCAACAAGGTATGCCAAATGTTATGGGACAAAATAATATACAATCAAACAATAAAAGCCGAGATCTTCCAAATGGAAATCGGCCACCAATGAATGTAGGACGAGTGATGCCAAATGTGTGTCACCCTCAATCTTCCCACAAACCAAAACCCCTGCTGAAGTTACAGGATATTCTGAGGAGAGAGGAAGATGTTCTGGAGGATAGTGATGATGTGCCAATGTCTTATGCTACCGAGGATACGCCACTCATGTCACAAGCCGTTTCACCAACAACCAAAAAAGCACCTGTAGACATGTTTAATATTGAAGCTGTCGCCAAAATTGATGTTCAGGTGGATGACGACATTGTGCAGCCGTACGCAATAGAGGGCACACCATACAATGGTTCCAACCCGGGCTCACCGTCACATAAGGCTGAGGACCCAGTGAGCACCGCCCTACATAACAAGGTGACGCTTGTCGACCTGTCTGCTATAGAACCCTTCATGCCTGACGACGGGGTTAAAACATTCGCCACAGAGGATACCCCCATCAACTTCTCTACGAACGGATCGCTAAGTGATCTGAGCATCATCACTAACATGACAAATGAGCTGCCTGAAATATCACAGATGTCACCATTGCCAACAACGACAGCGGCTGAACCAGTGTTGCCACAGGCAACTGCCACACAGCTCGCTATGGCAACAGTGGCACAACTGCCACAAAAACAGCAGGAAGAACAGCCAGAACCTCATCTAGAAGAAAACCCACAACTGGACGATACTCGTTCGGACAGTAGCTCCCTCCTCGATGAAAGTGACGAACTTTTGTCCGAGATTATTCTCTCGGGGATGCCCAAAGGCAAAGTGTCGCGCAAGTTAGACATGGATCGTGCAGTGGAGGGATCAGAAGTCAGGTCACCAGTCAAATCCAGGGCTTCTAACCTCTTCCCACAATCCTCGGAACCAAAGATAGTGTTCCAGCCACAGCGCACCTCTAGTCACATTTCAACTGCCATGAACCACCAGCCCACCTCTAGTCAAATTATAAAGGCGGCAGATAACCAGGTCCCGTACAACCTGCCCGACTCTACTAAGACTTACAATATGGAAGGAACCCCCATCAATTTCTCAACTGCTACCTCACTCACTGACCTTACCTGTGATCCCGAGGAAGATCACATCAATGCAGGGGATCCATTTCAAAACACAACCTCACAGAACAGTCGCCCAGACAACAGGACCTCTTCGTTGCAAGAACCAGTTGTCAACTCGACATCGGCGGGAATGGACCAATCAAGTGGCAACATGCTCGGTACTACTGGTGACGATTCTGTGTTTGTGCAGACAATTGAATCATGTGACTCCGTCAAAGTATATGACATGGAAGGTACACCACAAACCTTTTCCCGTAATGATTCTCTTAGTTCCTTGAGTATTATGGATGAGGACATTAAAGGGGATTTATCTTCAATGTCTAAGTCCAGAAACGACAGGAGCAAAACAAATGTGACTAAACCACAGGACAAACTGACGTCTACAACAGTCGTAAACAGCAGCATTGAGCTTCAGCGTGAGGTCGAAGGTCAATCCAGTGATGAGACAAAGTCACAGAAATCCGAGTTAAGAAAAGGCTTGGAGGAACAACCAAAGACATTTGCTGTAGAAGACACACCACAGAGCTTCTCTCGGCGTTCATCACTGAGTTCGATACAGAGTCAGGATGATGCAACAAAGAACACAGAGGAAGTAGCTCGTAAAGTTGATCCAGCAAAGGACCAGGATGAGAAATTCACGGTGGAGGACACCCCCGCCACTTTCTCACGGAACAGTTCACTCAGCTCACTGAGTATGGATTCCGATATCTTTGAAGCATCTGAACAGGCTTTACTGGATGAGTGTATTAGCCTTGCTCTGCCCAAGAGTCGCTCTGCAAGTGCTAAGCTGGATGAGAAATCAAAAAGTAAAATTCCCCGTAGCAGTCCTTGTGGAACTAGCATCCCCAAGAGAGATGGAGCTGGAAGAGATGTAGCATCGAAGGAAGATTCGGTTAAGTCGACCAGACAGGACAGACGGTCTATGGACGCAGAATTAACCAGACCCCATGAGGACTCTCGCCGACTAGAAAGATCATTTGATGCCAGTATGCTGCCATCCATGAGACCCAAAGACAAACAGACAGATTTCAAAGTGCCAGCCTCTCAGTCGATGATGATACCTAGCCGCAGTGGCAGGAGATCAGACCGCAAATCAGCGGACACGTCCAGGCGGTCGGAAAACCGCTCGTATGATCGTAGTGTTGAGAAGGACGCTCAAATGTATTACCAGCGCAGCTGGAATCGACAGCATGTGAAACAACAATCCCGTATGACACGCAGCTGCTCGTCAGCTGAGGATATGAGTTACCAAGGGGACCAGTACCATGAGTCGCGGATCGCCATGTGGCAGCAACAACAACAACAGCTTATGCAGCAGCAGCAGCAACAACACTTGCGTCTTCAACAGATGGCGCACAATTTCAGCGCCGGCCAGCAACAACAGCTCCAACATCACCAACAGTTACAACAGCAGATACAACAACAGCAACAAGAAGACATGGTGAAACGCGGGAGCTGGCGTCGTTCTCGTTCTCAAGATAGCGACGGATTCCTGAAGCGACAGAAAGATTTCTCCAATATGGAGATAGCCCAATCTGTTTCCACCATGCCTCATCGCTTTCGGTATTCCATGGAAACAGTTTCGACTAGTGCAGCAGCTGAGAGTTATCAAGACAACAGGGTCATTGAGGAAAGGGAAACTCGACAACGCAAGAGTTTATGGAACAGAAGATCATCAACTGAGAAACTATCCAAGCGTGATTCTAGCAGTAGTATAGAGAAACAGGACAGTGAGAAGTCTGATCGTGACAGCTATAGCTCTCACAGTCGCCGCAGTGGTAGCTATGGTAACGAGCAGAGACTGAGTGGCAGCAGGCACAGTGTTGGTAGTTATAGTAATGACTCCAGACACAGTGTAGCCAGCCACGACCAGGACCCCAGAGGCGGAAATTTCTCTCCAGATCCCAGACATAGCAATGCTAGCTACAGTAATGACCTGTCAAATAGCGAACCCAGCACTAGACGAGATGAGGAGGAGGCGGCTAAAATAGCCTTAAACAGAATAGGGTACCAGCCCCCAGATACTTCAGACGGGGCCACACAGCGAAGTCCCTTCAAATACATTGGACTAGGCATTGACAACTTCGGATTTGACCCGGCCAGCTCTAACGAAGACATCACAGAAAATGTGGACAGCGCCGATGTAACCATGACGGAAAACTTCGGTAGCGGAAATATGACAATGACTGATGAAGCGATGGAGTATATGATGCAAAACGGCTATGTGTATTACCAAGATGCATCACACTCACACGAGCATTCATTCGAGGATGAAATTACCCCAGATGATGAGCGGGCACTGGAAATAAATGCCAGCCTTATCGTGAGCGAGATCCAGAGTCGGCAAATGATAGGCAGTGCAGTGGATGATGATATGTTTATAGAGAACGAGACATTATCTCTCGTGTCATGTGACTACACATCAGACACCGCGTCAGAAGTGTCAGGTACATGGTCAGCCCATTCAGAGAACTATTCCGAGTCTGCTATGTCTCAGACAGATCAGTCAGAACATTCTAGCGCAGGGCCGAGAATCCTTAAACCTGGTAGCAGGCCTAGTAGTAAGCATGTAGTGCAAGACGACGCAAAAGCAGTGCGTGGTCGCCGCAAGCCACTGTATAGTCCTCGAACAAACATGACAGCGCCAACACCGAAATCTACACCAAATCGCCAGGACAGCTCCACTTCACGTAACGGGCAACGTC
This sequence comes from Chlamys rubida, assembly GCA_032359455.1. NCBI lineage: Eukaryota > Metazoa > Mollusca > Bivalvia > Pectinida > Pectinidae > Chlamys > Chlamys rubida. The sequence continues at coordinate 14,310 of JAUMHH010083095.1, forward strand.
AAACCCCTAATATAAGCAATAAGTCACCAAGTACGCCCAAAGGAACCGAGGCTACAAACTCTCGGCGTAAAGCACCCAACCCAAAGACACACCCACAGGCCAGTAGTACGCCTACTAAAGTACCACCAGTAGTGAGCGGAAACGCACAGAGGTCAAAGATTGGCAAACCATCACCACCAGAGAGGAAATCTACTACAGTGCTGACCTCACAAAGGCAACAAATCTCCAATAAAAACAGCCCAAGTCGCTTGCCAATGGCATCACAAAACCGTAAGGGGAGCAGTACTGACCGACCGAAACCCCCAGTCAAACAGGGCACATTTACCAAAGAGCCTACGGGAGTTAATGCCCCAAGGATCTCCGACTCTGAATCAGCTCCAGATACCTGGTCCAAAGCTCTGGGTAGCTACAACTTCATTGATTCAACATCACCTGAGGCTGCCAAGGAGAACACACAGCCAGGAGTAAGGAGACTACAGGCGCCCAGTAGTATTCCTACAAAAAATAGGTCAAACAGTGGTGGAAATACAGCCAATAGCCGTAATGGAGCTCCAAACGGAAAACCTACGTCTAGAGTATCGTCAAATCTTAGCAAGCCTGGTGGGAGTAACCTTAAGAAAACTAACAGCGGTTCCTCACTGACAAAGACAGGAAGTGGGTCTTCGCTTTCTAAGACAGGAAGTGGATCCTCTCTGACAAAGACAGGAAGTGGATCCTCTCTGACAAAAACTAGTAGTGGATCGTCGTTGACCAAGACTGGAAGTGGTGCCTCTCTTAATAAGTATGGAAGTGGAGCTTCATTAAATAAGTCTAGTAGTGGAGCTTCCTTAAATAAAGGAGGGTCTAATCCTAACCTTAGGAAGTTTGGCAGTAAAGGAGAACTTCGAAAGTCGGACAGCAATGCAAGTTTGAAGAATAATTCACGCCCTTCCACACCTGTTGGAAGGAAAAACTCAGCCTCGGCTCCAATGGCCTCTCGTAAAACAGAGCAGAAGACGACTCCCGGTAAAAAGCAGGTCAACAGCAAGGTGGCCGGTTTGTGGAGAAAAGAAGATGTTGAAGACCGTGGTTCACGACTTCCTGTATCCACAACTCCGCCTCAGAAATCACCCCGAGGAAACATCATCAACATGACAAACAGTCGCCTACAGCAACCGAAAGGACGCACTAGTTCCCCAAGTTCCCGAGGTGAAGTCCCAGGTCAGAGAGTGTCGCCAAATACTTCTAATGTCAGGTCCATGTCGCAGGATGAAAGTGACGGAATCAGTCGGAGCTCCACCTACGACAAAATCAGTGCCATCAATGACTGCAGTCAGTTGCCATGTTTAGATGGCTCCGTTGAACATTCTCAATTTCTGCCCATCAATAACATTACACATTCCCCCGAACAGGACACCAGTGGCGAGGAGAAATATGACACTGAACAAAAATCAAGTTCTGCCAACTCCATTGACCATGGTATGTCGAGTGACAGTGTGTGTTCGCCAGACCGCGACGGCGGGAGTGAAAGTGAAAAAGAGGCTGCTGATGACTCACTGTTCAAGCACCCGTCTCAGATGGACCCCTATGGCCTTAAGGTGCTAAATCATCGTGTGGACTCCAGCACATGGAAAAAGAAAAAGTCAGAGACTTTAATTGGAGATTTACCAAATGCAGATGACACCAGTAAATCCCTAGAGGCTGTGCGGGCACTGCTCGACTCATCAGCAAGTATGACAGACAGTATGCTGAACTCTTCAGTCACAGAGGAAAGTTATCTTGGCCAGGGCTCAAGTTTTCTCAGTCAGGGGAATCATACCATAGACAGTTCATGGCGGCGATACCGTGACGAGTCCGTATCAAGTTTTGCCCAGAGTGATGACGAAGAATCAATTTGGGTGAGACAGAACGGGGATACCTCACGCTCAGAGCCTGAACTCAGCAAACATGGCCTGTTTCGGTCTAGTAAACGTAAATCAAAGGGAGGCAACTCTGGCAGTAAGAGTTTTCTACCTATTAAGGCCATGAAACAAATATTTAGTTCAGGTAAAAGTGTGAAAAAAGTGTCAGAAACCAAAAAAGCGGCGTCAAGTATGTCCCTCTCAACCTCCAAGGAAAGTCTGTTCAGAATAAACAGAAGTGACACTTTAAACAAAAGTGAAATTTTAAACAGAACTGATTTATGTGATGAGGAAAATTCAAAGAAAAAGGACGAGCAACATTTGAAGAAAAAGGAAGAAATACAATCAAAGAAAAAAGAGGAAATTCTTCGAAAGAAGGAAGAAAGTTTGAAGAAAAAGGAAGACAGCTTAAAGAAAAAACAGGAAAAAATTGAAAAAAGAGAAGAACAGAAAAGAAAAGATGAGAAGAGGAAGGAAGAGAAGAAAGCTGCAAAAGCAGCTTTGAGTAAATCAAAATCTCAGGAGCTGAAGACAAGTCCGCAAGCAACAGTTCCTCCCTTTAATTATAAACCCACTCCTACAAAGGGGGATAACTCGGTAACTAACTCTGCTAAAGGTAGCACCACCCCAACAAAGACAGTACCTTCCCCAACAAGGTCCAACAGTGTTAACGATGAAAACAATCGTGAACTAGAGGACTCTATAGTGAAACCTTCAACTCCGAGGAAGAGTATTCCTACGCCCGGCGGACACGCTACTAAAACAGAAATGTTGCAAGCCAGACGTAAGCAGACCTACCTTCAAAATCTGAGTCTGAAGTCGGAGGAGAATGCGACAGTGGAGAAGGGGCCGCAGGGCTGTATCGTCACCACTGTATAGAACTGATTGGTCAATTGCAATTTGTCATCTCATTGGTTAATTTCAAATCCTGTAGTGCCAGGTTTATTACATTACTTTATTTTCAAACACTGAGGATGCAATGTTGTGAACATGATTTAGAAGTTCTGGGTCTCTGTGAATATATGGATGTTCAGGGCCTCTGTGAATATAAAGAGGATATTCAAGAAACCAGTAATTCTTAATGTGGATATTCAACATTTCATGGAATATGTTGTGGAAATTAAGGACCACAGTGAATATAAGATTGAAATTCTGGACAAGAGTGAAAATCGTGTGAATTTTAGTGTCGCAGTGAATATAATGCAGACATTCAAGACAAGAGTGAATATTACAGAAATTCTGGTCAGGAATGAAAATCATGTGAATTTCATTAACGCAATAACTATAATGCAGAAATGCAGGAAAGCAGTGAAAATAATGTAGATTTTCAGGAGGAAATTGAATATAATTTGAAAGTTGATAGTCATTGTAAGCTTTAGTCTTCTGAGGGAAACAAGTTTTCTGGTTCAAATTGAAGTCTGTGTTCAGACGTTGTTTTTTACTCGTGGATATTACCCGTGTGATAACAAACGTTGTGAATTTCCCGTCACTCGGTGGACAAATTTTACTCTCTAGTGGTTTCAGTCCTTATATATTGAACAATATGGCTTTACAAAGGAACAGTTGGAAAATTTTGTACAATGGATATACATTTGGTTCAACAGAATTTACCAAAAACCCATTAAATATATAGTGTTCTAGTCTGAGGAACAGAATCTTATACTGTGTACTACAAGTTTTTATATGTGATGTGGATTAAGGACCATAGATAGACTTGGTAAATCAGTCAATAATACCATGAACAGTGATCACATTTCAAATGGTGCAACATTTAATTATGGATATGTAGGTTCACAGTGCAATGAACTACAGAAATTGTATGTCTGTGAGGTGCAGGTTCATGGTGTTATGAACTATACAAAAGTTATATGTAAGTGAAGTTTCATAGCGTAATTAACTACATAAGTTGTAGGTTAGTGTTGTGAAGGTTCATAGTCCAATGAACTACTTTACTGAATTATATGTCAGTGAAGTGAGGACTTTCAGCTTAAAGAACTACAGAAATTATGTCAGTGTTGTGAAGGTTCATAGTGTAATGAACTACAGTAATTACGTCAGTGAAGATTCAAGGTGTAATGAACTACAGTTGAATCCCCGCTACCTTGGTATTGTGAATTACACGCATGTAAACAAAATTCAATCTGTGCTTTGTTGAACATTTTGATGGCACAGGTTCAGTCCTTTGTCTGTTTCCAATGAAAACGTTTATTTATCACAAAATTTCATAGCAAAAGTTTTTGACTTCTTCAAAGTTTTTAAATCTTCTTAAATTTTGCATAAGGTCATTGACCAGTATTTGTTGTTGGATATTCCCTCTGAAAAATTGAAATAACATTTCCTAAGGCATGTCAAGTTTTAAACGACTGGTCGAAAATGAAGTGTCATGCAGAGACACTCTTCAACATACTAGATAACTTTGTTCATATTTTATTGTTGTTTCATGAAACTAGGAAGCATTTCTAATAAATTTCTAAAATATTGAACATCATTAATCCAGCCTCAGTCTCAATAATCAAACTTGTTAATTCGGCCAACTTTGTCCCCATTTAAATGTTGCAAAATCAGCTTTTTAATGGGAAATGCTTTTATAGAAAAAGGAAAATTGTTCCTCCCAATTGACTATTTATACTACATAATGGAAATTTTCACTTCAAATCAACTGCATTACAGTGTTATATTTTATTTCACCTGGATTTCACAACAGCCTGTTTCTTTTACTGGATTACCGTAAAAAAATAAGGATTGAAGCTGGTCCATTGAGGTTGATCATTGATTAATAAGGCAGTATTCACTCATCTTTAACTGGTGTGGCAATTTTCATTTGCTAATATCATATAAAATATTAATTCAAATGCTAATAAAAATCCATTGATGTTCGTGATAGCTTTCATCAATTACATTTACATACAGGTTTTCAATTTCAAGTGCCAGTAGCTACGCCTGTTAACGTTTTTAGGCTCCAATTTATGTTGCCATTATCCCAGAAAGAACAGGTGCTTTTCACTTAGTCAGGTAGGCCAGTTGTTATTTTGTTTTACACATTGCATATTACCTTATATATCTCCCAGTCGAATAAAACAAATATATAAGATGGTTTTTTTTTCACACATTCGCTCAATTTCAGGTTGTAGCAATTAGTTAATATTCTGTGAATGACCTTAACTCATTCACCCCTGAAATTTCATAATGAACTATTCCAACCTTTGATTTGGAAGAGCTGAAATGTGTTTTAAGGGGTGAATGATTTAACATTAGCTGACCTTGACTTTTTGTGATGTTTGAGGTTGTGTGACCTGATGTTTTGTGAAATTTATCTTGAGGCTCAGATTTTATTTACCATTAAAATTAATAAAAAGAAAAGCATGCATCTAGACAAGCAGAACGCCAAAGTCTTTGTAATATTATCTAAATCATTTAACCATTTCAACCCTATGTAACTTTAGTAGACTCTACCATACATTGATCTTGATGAGTCCATTTTGGTCTACAGTGGTGAAATGGTTAAAATTGACATAAGATGGGTTGTTTTCGCTTACATTATCACTTCATTATCGCTTACAGTAGAGATATTTGTGCTATTAATAACATCCTATGTGTGCAGATGATCTTTAGAGTTTAAATTAATTAAAGATCTATTTCATTACACATTTTAATATGTTGATGACAAAATTTTCAGCAAGCTTTTTGTTTGATATGTACTAGTCCGGCCACAAAGACCTGTCATGTTGACCTTCCATTACATTATTACAAGTGAGTTGATACCCTTAGACGGGGGCATTGGTAGATTTGTCTCCTTTGTAAGCTTATAAGTATTCACTCAAAAGTAATAGGAATATAACAGATTTAATACCAATATTGCATTTCAATAGATCGTTTAGCTAGCAGAATAGTTTGAAAACAGGTCACAGGTATTGTTTATGGCACGTGACTCCTAAGCAATGAATAGGTGGGTATACCTAAGTTGCCCAATATGAATATTCCAGGTAACGGTCAACATGACAGGTCATTGTGCTCTGACTGAATTATTTCATTATTTGATGTATTAATTTAGAATTCATTTTGCCTTTCCCTTGATCTTGTTACAATTATCCTTGAATAAAATAGCATCCAGGGTAGAAATGCAATGTTTTTCAATAATGTGTGGTAAGAGTCATCACTTTGTGTGTGGTATGATCATGAGTCATCAGTTTCTGTGATCAGTTTCTGTTTGGTAGGAATCACCAGTTTCTGTTTAGTTTGATCAGGTGTCATTTCCTAGTTTACTTTTGAGAAAGGATTTTTTAAAAACTTAAAATACTGATATTTATTGTCTAGCTCTTTTGTGAACGAAGTAACATATAATCTCCATTATGCTGCCTTTATGAGAATTTAAGAGACCAATGATCTCTTACTTAATACCTGTAGACATTTGTCTGAATATGTGTGTTCAATTATTATATGTAAAACAAACAGTTACCTCCCCTTGTAACCATCATACCCATTGTCAGTGTTTTCCCCTATGAATCTGCTTTCAATTGTAGTCAATTTTTGTGGTAGCAATGTACAATCAAATACTTGATTATATTAACCCTTTCACCACTGTAGACCATAATGGACTCGCCCAGATAAATCTGTGTTAAAGTCTACTAAAGTTACCTAGGGGTGAAAGGGTTAACAGCAGATTATCCTGCCAAAGACGGCGGCCTGGTACGATGTATTATAAGGTGACAACAAGTGCACCTGCCAAATGGCCGTTTAATATGTACAATGTGTAAGAGATGGCGTAATGAGCTCTGCCAAAGACAAGATAACCTCTGTCAGTGGATTATCCACAGGATTAGTCTATAGTGATAAAAGGTCTGTCATGTTGACCACTTGTCAAATCTCCCTGTTTTTGTGGGAGTCTACCAATTTTTCACCCTCATTTTTTATCAGGAGTAGAATTTCATACCTGTTGCGCTTCGGTAAAATTCAATCAATTCACTGGATAAAACAGCTTCAACTTTGACATTTTACAGTATTATTTTATCATCAAAGTAGACATTTTATGAATTTGCCACACTGTTTATCTGCATGAACTGTTTAACAGGTGTCGGTGTTGCAGGTGTACATCTTTATAAAGGCAGTGGAAGTCCAGAAGCTATTGTTTTCTGGATGTCATCATCTAGGAACATATTTAATCTTCATTAATTATAATTCTACCATGTTGTCTTCAATATAAATAACACTTTGAGTCTTCCTCAAGCTGAACCCAAATGTATCTCCATAAAATTTGGTTTGAGGTGAAGTCAAAATTGGTGGAGAAAAAGTGTGGCAAAGCGGTTTTGAGTCTGGGTGAGATTTTACTGCCTGGTTCAGGAGGGGTATTACTGGTTGTGGTGGCCACCTCTGGTTGTGCAATATCATGTAAGCTTTAAATTACCATTAACCTAGCTTTAAATACGAGATTCTGGCCAGGGCTGAAGTTTTGTGATAGTTAATGTCATTGTCAGACACAATCAATATATATTTTGTCTTATTTGAAGTCAATTAGATGTCAACAACTGAGTATAACCACGTAGTTTTATTATATTGGCGACACCAAAACATTTGCAGTTAACCAGGCCACCCGAGAAATTAGTTTTCTATATATAGGCATGATTTGTTTTTGTGCGTTGGATGTAATCCTCAGATTTCCAGGGGTTTCACTCTTACGTTCTCTGCACCCCTGGATTATGTCATGACGAAATTGAAGGCACGCTGTAGGCTATATCATTGGTTTCAGCTGAAAATGACTGACCAATCTCTAAGCTGTCCTTTTAAGATTACAAAAGAACGATGCCTGAATTCAAAGCTGGATGATTTTACCATTACGCTGCCACAAAATATTCTGTTAATGTTCGTCTTTTCTTCAAAAGATGAAAAATAGCCTGTAGTGTAACATCGATAAGGTGGGGCGTACCAAGTGGTTGATTTACTTTTCTCTTACCCTGGACAGGTGTATCTCCCGTTTTTCCAGTGCTAGATTTATCTGTCTCCGCCCTAGGGCTGAGACGGGGGGATTCCCCTATTCATAACAATGACATGACGTCACTTCAACAATACAATGACGTCACGTCAACAATCCATCAACGTCACGTCAACCCTGAATTTAGCATGT
>JAUMHH010083206.1:0-13945 GCA_032359455.1 Chlamys rubida
TATCGACAGTCACGCTGTCCAACAGTTAACGTCGTTTAAGTAGTTATCGACAGTCACGCTGTCCAACAGTTAACGTCATTTAAGTAGTTATCGACAGTCACGCTGTCCAACAGTTAACGTCGTTTAAGTAGTTATCGAGAGTCACGCTGTCCAACAGTTAACGTCGTTTAAGTAGTTATCGACAGTCACGCTGTCCAACAGTTAACGTCGTGTAAGTAGTTATCGACAGTCACGCTGTCCAACAGTTAACGTTGTGTAAGTAGTTATCGACAGTCACGCTGTCCAACAGTTAACGTCAGTTTAATGTTTATGGTTAATGACTCGTCTTAAAAGCTGTGTTAGGTTTGTTTGTGTTTTGCGTCCTATCAACAGCTACATTCAAAGGTTTGCAAAATGATCTTTGTATATTTCTATGGAAGGATTGCGTACTTATTTAAAACACTAATTAGAATCTACATATATTTGTGTTAAGACATCAATTATATCAAAACATAACATTTTGGAAACAGTCCCGAATGAAGCTTATGCAATTGGAAACAGTCTCTCCTTCATATGGTCCTTAGCCATTTTGAAACACAACACAAGCACAAATTATTTTATATTTCATATTTTATTGCAACATAGTTTAATCATAATCATGGAAAAATAGAACAGCATAGCTGTTGGACAATGTCAGAGATTTGTGTCACATGATAAAATAAGGGGCAGAACTTAAGCTGCAAGGGGCAGGGCTTAATAGGAACATTACAAAAGGTACAAACATAAACATAGCACCAATCTGTCAATCAATCAGGGCCCTGAGCACCTTGTATCTGGAGTGCAGTTTCATGGTCTACATGATATTCTACTTCACCGCAAATCATATTGAAGATTTGGAGAGTTTACCATCTTAAATTATTTTCAATGATCTATCAAAAAGTTGAGTCGTAGCACTAGTCTAATTAACATGCAAAATGAAACAATGTTAGCGTAACAGTCACTGGAAATTTTAAGATTTAATAAATATTTAATGAGTATTTAACTTGTTGTTTTTAATCAAACTGCTATCAATTGAATCATATTCTTTTCTCTCTCAACCTTGAATGTTTTGTACCCTTCATTGTGTTTTTTTCTCTCAACTCACTAGTTTCATGCATACATCCACACCTCACTAATACTGTACCATCCACACATATACAGACATTCCCACATCAGTTACACTATCAAATATAATGTTTACATTATCACAATTTACATATAATGCTTTTCATACTTGTTAAAAAAAACAACGAAGAATAAAAGCTACAACAAAATCAATGTCAGTGTCAAGTGTTCCTACAAAATTCAATAATCGTACATGGTAAAATCCTATTTTTAATCAGTTAAAATTTCATTAAAATTTCATATCTAACATTATCTTAAATTAACTTACAAGGTATGTATTGCTGTTTGAATTTTGTTCATGATCATTTTAATTCATAGTTTATACATTAAGTCACCAGTAGTTTTCCAGTTATTCAAATTATATTTGAATTGTTTTTTTTAATATGAAGTGAGAAACATAAAATACTGTTTGAAAACTAAATGAACATCTATGGTGTACACATGTGATCAATCAAATAGCAAAGCATTGTGGGAGACTAGACAACACATTGTATCACAAGAATTCAGAATGTCCAGTTAACTGTTGACCGACCATCAAACCCACATTGTATCACAAGAATTCAGAATGTCCAGTTAACCATTGACCGACCATCAAAACCATATTTCTATGTTATTTTCTTCCTCTGCAACCGGTTATATATATATATATTTAGTATTTATAAATTTGTCCATGTCATTGTCCAATTTGATAAAATCTGATCATAAAGATCATTCCATCAACCAAACAAAAACAGTAGACCTGTGTTTCAGGGGAATTCCATTTTAAAATTTATGGATGAAAATATCTGAACTCATTTTATAATTACCCTTAAAATTACAATAGTGAAATATATACTTCAGGTTGAGCTGATTTCGTGTCAAGTTTCAAAAGTATTTTTCTCAAATTTCTTCTTTTGAATGGTTGTTATACTGTCACTTATTCCTAGCACCCTAAAACTGTGACAAAGTCCAACCCAAAACAATGGACAGTAGGGTCTACCGGGTATGTGAGGGGTGGGAGGTTAACGAGCGCTAGATGCCACACCTGTATTGACAGGTAAGGTACGACTGAGGACCAACAATTGGGGGCTGTCACACACTCACACACACACACCTTATCGTAACAGATATGTAGGTAGATTGCATGTCAAAGTACCATAAAATGGCTACAGTAATCAATGTACAGGCCAACAGTCCTTAGCATGGTCCCACTAGGCTATCTCTGTCCTTCATAAAATACAAAAATAATCTCAAGGCCAAGTCACAAACACGGAATTGGTTTTGAGCTTCTTCATGGTAACATACACATTGTATATCGCACAAATGGACGGCATTGCTGATACACAAACTTACACAACGGAAACTATGGCAACATTTGCGTGACGTGATGTGTAAAACGTGAAGGTCAATTTCCATGAAAAACTTAGAAATGTGTATAAAATCACCAGTGTCTTTTGATTTGTCGGTTTTGTAGAAATATACACTATGTGTCCTCTGCTGCCATTGGATGAGATAATGAGACTTTCAATGTAACAAAGTTTCTCATTGGTCTCACACATATGAAGGTGACCAATCACTTGGCTTCTGTCTTGTTGTGTCACTACCTCTGTCACTGTTTTTTTCAGCACTACTTTGTAAATTGTGTTTCCTCTCAAAGTTTTCTCGAGGCGTTAAATGTTTGAAGTCTTTTTGTTTGGAGGATATGGAGAAGATGTCGGAGACTGGTCGCGGCTTCACCAGGTCTCCCTCCTCTTTATCTGTGGGGGAGCCACATGTCAGATAGGATGTGGAGCCTGACGACGACCGGTAACCATGGTGACTGTTAAAGTTGTAAGCTTTAGCATCATCTGAAATGTAAAGACAACAAGATTACTATAATGAAGTTTGCAGAATTATCAGTCAAGATAAAAGAAAATATTTCAGATTTAAAAGTTGATGACAATAAATGGGCTAATTTTTTTTAATAAAATGTAATCACCTTGACTGAATTGAACAAAACAATTAAAAAAAAATTCCCCACATTTTTTCCAGAATTATGTTACACCATGAACGAACGACATTGTGACTTTGAGTCTTGATATGTCAATTTTTAATAATTTGTACATTTGGATGGAGAACCACTAGATGTAATAGTTATATGTTTGTACCTGGCATATTGGTACAGCTGGGCATGTCCATGTCACTTCCACCGCGGCCGCTGTCACTTGTAGTTGTCTCCCCTGACGTATCACTAATATCATCATGTGGTGACTTCACATTTAACTGAAAATAAAACCAAGTCTAGGATTAGTTATGATTCTGTAAGACATATCTAAAAATTAATCATATGCGGTACTATTGTAAGTGCTGTTACACCGACTACTTTTCTCATCAGTTGACGATTTTCCTATCCGTCCGATGTTTATCATTTCTAACAAAAATCACAAGGTCTGATGACTCAATCTAAGCCATTAAAATAGCGGTTTGTTAGTCTGAAAACTTCACAAGGAGTTCTTTCTTATGTTATAAATAAGTCCTTAATTAGGTTGAGATTAAAATTGTAATTGGTAAACAGATCAACTGTTGGTCCTGGGCAGCCAGGAGTGACAAGGCAATTCCTACACTGCACTCCCTATTGGCTAACTGCCTATTACTCATCAGGACTGGTCAGCTGGTCACTCTGGCTTTGACCCTAGGTTGGACACAGGTCAAGCGATGAAAGGGATGTCCATGATTTACTGGAGGCTTTCTGACCAGTGACAATGGTGTAGGTTATGGGTTGGTGACAGCCTGACTCTACAGGAGGGTTTATGTGTGTACATATCACAGCCTGTCCCTGGCTTAATGACCGACACAGTTAGAACAAATTCTAACAAACAACATAGTTTTGAATTAGGATATCAAATTTTACAATATTGAAATCGGATTCTTGACATTTCCGCCTTTGGCATATGCTATGTATCGACAGGTAGCATTTTTTTGTTTGAGAAAGCATCGCAGGTAATGGACTTGAAAATGACTTTGTACTTGGCAAGTAACTAACTCAAACTGTGACAGCTATTAACTGCTATTTTTGAGTTTTGTTAAAATGTCATCCCTACACAATTGGACACCTTTTGATATTTTTTTTTTAGAAATTGTTTTTAATATCAGTGTATGAAATATGTTCTTTTCTGGAGAAAGCCAGATAGAACTAGTGACTTCATTTTTAAAGCAGTTTGACAAAATGATTCTGAGTATGTATTACTTTTTTTCATTATATCCAAATTCTATCCAATTGTGTGTTAATGCTGAACGCTTTGCCCTTGCTGTTGTCCTGAGGTATTGTACGAGTGTTTTCAATGTGTGAATTTCGCTTTGCCCAGTGTCTAGATGGTGGATTTTGTGTAACCTTTTAAGAATTTTGTTCTTGCCATTTCAAGAGATTGTCCCATGTTTTCAATGTGTACCTTTTTAAGATTTTGGTCCTTGCCCAATGTCTAGATAGCGGTAGTTGAGATTGTGTAGTGTTTTCAATGTGTACCTTTTTAAGGTTTTTGTCCTTGCCTAATGTCTAGATAGTGGTAGTTGAGATTGTGTAGTGTTTTCAATGTGTACCTTTTTAAGACTTTTGTCCTTGCCCAATGTCTAGATAGCGGTAGTTGAGATTGTCCCATGTTTTCAATGTGTACCCTTTTTAAGGTTTTTGTCCTTGCCTAATGTCTAGATAGCGGTAGTTGATATTGTGTAGTGTTTTCAATGTGTACCTTTTTAAGGTTTTTGTCCTTGCTGGTGTCCTGATTCTGTATTAGGAGCTGATGAAGATGTAGGGTCTGGATGGTCTGGGGATCGTAGCTCACGGAAGGCTGGAAAGTCTTCATCTTCTCTGCATGCTGTCAGGAAAGAGAACAAGTTTTTGTACACTCAAAAATAGATATTATAATCAACAATTCAGCCCTAAAATAATCACTCGGCACTTCATCAACGTTCTTCATCCTAATCACAATAACTGTTCATCAGCAACCCTAAATCACAACAAACTTTGCATTCAACACCAAAGCAACCATTATGAACAACCATTAACCCTTTCACCCCTATGTAACTTTAGTAGACTCTGTCATACATTGATATGGCCAAGTCCATTATGGTCTACAGTGGTGAAAGGGTTAAATCAACCTTTTAGCTCCAATTTTGAACTGTCAATGAAAAAGACAGAATGTTTCATGAACAAAATCCATCGAGTTAAGTAATTTAGAAATGTAGGGAGAATTATGTAAAACTTTATGGCCATCTTACAATGTTTAATCACGCTGACCACACAGAAGTTCCTCGCCTGCTAGTTCAAACACTCTCCAGCCATTTTGACACCCAAGAAATTCTGTGGTGGATCGTGTTTGGTATTTGGGTGGCTAAACTAACATCCTCGGCCAGTTAACAAAATCTGAGTAAATGTTGACAAAGTAATTCTCACGCTAAATATCTCCTTGCTCTGTACAGGGGTTTAAATGTGTTTAATTTTTAGAGTTTTAATATTTTCAACAAACAGCTTCAGGAAATGACTTTGTTATTTTGGTCGTTTAAATCTGAATGTTCTACAGTGAAATCAGGTGAAATGGGAAGCTCATTTAAAGAAAACAGCAGTGTAATGCAACATTTACAAGTACGTAATAATCCGAAATAGAGTACAATTCAAATGTATTAACTACGTACAATACAATGTGAGTGTGACGTTGACACACGCCACAACAACCAACAAACACGTGGACCAAATAGCAACACAATTTCACCATGTCTGTGAAAAAAGCTCTCCTAGAGTACCATTTATATCATTATTTAATATCAACGTAATTACATTACAATAGATTTTTTTAGTAATATTAAAACCCTATTTTGAAGAATTCTGTTAAAATTGAAAAATATTTCAATGTGAATATATCATGAGAGTATAAACTAGAGAGAAGAGTGTTTTCCTGTAGACAAATGACCAGGTTATGATATTTAAGATAGTTCTGACAGGCACTCCCTGAAGGCTATGGGTATTCCCTAGAGCATGTGATTGACTCAGGGTTATTTGTAAAAGTAAAATTTTCTGGTAAGATAACACCACTAAGGTTAGATTGTTATCTCAAACACTCAAGTCATTAAAGCATTCAATTCCATATGATATTTCCTCCTATAATCTTTCCCTAAATTATCAGGTTTTAGTTAATGACTCACCAGGTACAACACTTTAGCCTGGTATCTAGAATGATACTGTATTATTTTGAAAATATAGATATGTCGTGCACTTCTTGTTAAACTGACATACCAGTAGTCTTTTTGAAACAATATTCTTCAATCCCATTTTTTACTTACAATGACACTGGTTGTGACAAGCGTCACTAAAGATATTGGACATTTTTTACTCGTCACACGAGCTACCCACAACATCCTATACCCTGTATAGCTTGACTGTGAACACCAACAATAGCTGTTACACATGCGTCATGCGATGTCAAAGTTCCAATTCTCCCCTTTTTATTTTCTATTGTTGAGTTTTTCGACGTTTTACAGATGTTCCTCTGAATCATTTCCAATCCTACGAAAAAGTTGGTCTATTTTTTTTTATTTTTTAAAGTTTTTCTTACACCATCAGCGAAGGTTAACTTTTAGGGTGAATGAAGGAAAAAGAATGCCCTTTCAAAATCTTAACACTTGACCTTCAATAGAATTCAAAAGTTGCACCAACTTGATTTTATCTAGGTTTATAAACATTTTTTGTATGCTTATCTTTCGTGTGTCGACCACACACAAGTATTCATTATTGTTTACGATCATTCACCCTACGTTGATTTAAGAAAATATATCAATTTATGTCTGCGCAGTTGACTTTGACAAGCATTGATAGAAATTAATTAGCCGGAAGCATTCATTGTACTTAAGGTGTAAGAATTTCATTATGCTTGGGTATTTAAGGTTGATATGTGCGTTATATTTACATGGAGCAATACAATAGCGTGTCCTGTCAGAAATTGCATGTGTTTGGCCCTTAACGCCTAGTCGGGTCGAAGTGCACCCCAAGGGTACAACATTCGACACGTTAAAACAAGGGGCAGGTTAGCTAGGCCAGGTATCACTAAAATCTCCTGTCCGCCTGATCAAATCTTGTCAACGAAGCAGGTACCTGGGGTTATAAATGACCAGAGGTAAATAAAGCATACCTGTTCTTACACCTGCCTATGTACATGTCACACCTTTAACTGTCAAACTCACACAAACATTCACACCTTCATTCACTTTAACTGATGTAAAAAATATATTGAAAAGTGGTAATTGATTTTTCACATCAATCAAGTTTAAGTGTTCTTTACATAAGAAGATATTAAAACTGTACACAAACCTCGATCTGAACATGCTAGCAACATAACTAAGAATAACGTAGAAAATTGAAGTAATTCTATAACTATACAATTTTTTTTCACATTTTTTTGAGGATTCTGACTAATCAAAATATAGAAACCAATGAATTATTTTAGCACTTATTAAGGACTCATCATACTCAGATTGCTTACTTTGTGCAGAAGAAATGAAAATTAACTGAAATTAACTGTTTTGCTAAAGCTTACCTCATGTTTGCCGCCGTTGTATGCTGACACACTTGAAATATCGAACACGTTGTCCAAATCCTCATCTAAAGAGAAACTAACTTCTTTCTTCTTTTTCTGTTTGTATAAATCCCCATTGCATCCCGAAAAGTCTTGTTTTTCCCCGTAGCACACCTTCCCGTTCTCAAGATACCCAGAATTCTCATGTTTGATATCATTGCTCAGTTTCCGTGCCAGTTCTTGCCGTTGATCTTTACGTCGTAAAAACAGAATGAGAGCTATTATAACGGCTGACAAGATAACGGTAAGTACAACAACCACAGCCGAAATAATAATGTATTTGTTGCCTGTGTTTTCTGCCATGTGAGCAAGAGATGTTGCGTTTGTGTACACAAGAATCACGTGTAGTGAATGAGTGGTGACCCGTCGTGGGCTCCCATTGTCCTCGGCAGAAAGCATTAGACGGAAACTGGTATCCTCGGACACCATATGAGTGTTCAGAAGGTAAAGGTCCCCAGTGTAGGGGTCAATCGAAAACAGTTGAAGGTCGTTTCCATGACGAATACTATACACAATAGCCTTGTTCTGATCAGTGTCCCTGTCAGCTGCACTAATTTTTGTGATCCAAGATGGTGTCTCTGCCAGGTATCCAATTGAAACAGTATCATTATTATCATTGGGGAATACAAAGACAGGACTATTATCATTATCGTCAGTAATGTGCACAGTCACAGAAATGTTTGTTTCTAGAGGAGTGTCGCCTTGATCCCGAGCACGAACATGAAAGGTATACACAGATTGGACTTCTCTGTCCAAGCTTTCCTTGGCACGAACAACTCCATCCTGATACACAATGAATGGAAGATTTCTGGACACATTACCTAATATGGAGTAGACAACTCTGCCATTGTTACCTTCATCAGAGTCAACAGCCTTCAATTCTCCAACCTTTGTGAGAGGCTCACGGTTTTCCTGAATCATCATTTCGACCCCACTTGAATTGAATGACGGAGCATTGTCATTGATATCCGTGATGGTTAGGACAACAGTTGCTGTTCCTGTCTGCTGAGGGTTGCCACCATCAACTGCCAGCACTCTAAACGTTATCCTTGGATTGACCTCACGGTCAAATTTCATATTTGCTGTTATGACCCCAGTGTGAGAATTGATGGCAAATTTAGAAACACTGTCATCATGAAGGTAATAGTTCACTTGAGCATTTCGACCGATGTCATCGTCAGAGGCCGAGACTTGTGTAACCACACCTCCTGGATTAGAGTTTTCCGTGAGAGTTGCAGGGTAGACACCTTTTGAAAACCTTGGGATTCTGTCATTTTCATCTGTGACGTTAACTGTAAAGTTTACCACAGAGCTAAGAGGAGGAGACCCCTTGTCTTCACAAAGAACAGTAACATAGTAACGCTGAACAATCTCTCGGTCAAGTCGATTATTCGTCATGACGATAAAGCCTTTCCCGGCCACAGGCTGTAGAGTGAAGTTTGTATCATTGATGGTACAGGACACATTCCCGTTTAATCCTGAATCAGAATCATCAACCCGGACATGAACAAGGGGTGTAGCATTCTTGGCAGATTCAGAAATGTTCATGACCCCGTTGTCGCTGGTGACGATGTAGCTAAGGAGGAGTTCTGGTGGGTTGTTGCCCCCGTCGACCACTGTGACAGTCACCAGTTGTTGGGTGACTTTAGCTTGGCCCCCCTGGTCACTGGCATCGACATAAAACTGAAACACTGTACCAGGGTTGGCCGACAGAGTTTTAGCCAGGCTGATTTCACCGGTTTGCTGGCTGATCGTAAACACCTGCTGAACCTGCTCAAGGCCTGGCTGATGAGGACTGAACCGATACGTGATCTGTCCGTTTACACCCATGTCTTTATCTGTAGCCAATACCTGTAACACTATGGTACCTGCTGCAGCCTTTTCTTTGACAGACATGCTGTACTCGGATTCTAAAAATTTTGGATAATTGTCATTCTCATCTAGGACCTCAACAGAAATGCTCAGTGTCCCTGAGTTAGGTGGCTCGCCTCCATCCTTGGCCACTACATGGAACTGATAACGATTTTGCTCTTCACGATCCAACTCTTTTTTCAGTATCACTTGTAAACTGAGACTCTGATCCTGGTTCTTTGTTATTTCAAGGCCAAAAATATCAGACTGTTGTACAATTTCATAACTCTGAACTGAAAAATTTCCAATGTCTCTGTCCTCAGCGGAAGCAATGGTGTACTTGGTGACCTGATCATTCTCCGATACCTGAAGATTGAGGAAGCTGTCGGGGAACAAAGGAACATGGTCATTTTTGTCCTGTATTGTTACTTGTGCAGTAAGGATGGTGATGTAGGAGTTAGACGCTGTCCGTACAGCCACATCAAAGGTAAACTGGCAGTTGAGCAAATATCCACAGAGTGCTTCCCTGTCTAAAACTTTTTGCAGGTAAACATTTCCGGACTGTTCTACAACGTTAACCGATACATCGCTTTGGGAGGAAGTGCCACTGTTCAGCAGTCGAAAGGTCAGCGAGTTGAATTCTGCGGGTACTACATCAGTTTTCAGAACTTGTGCATCAGACATTTTACCAATTAATGTACCGACCGGTTGTTCCTCCAGAGTAATGAATTCAATGGCTGGTAGTTCATCTTGGCCATGACAAGGGGAGACAATCCAGAGGATGAGACATGCAAGGACGTGTAACGAAGCCTCCATCATGATGATAGTCCTGAACAGCTATCTTTCCATTCTCTTAACCTGGAAAATATCAAAGGGAAATGCCAACTGAGATTCGATTCAAACACAAGACAAATCAATATCAGCTGAGTAACGAGCATTATCTAATTGACCTGTGTGATGTTTTAAGATCAAATTCCACTAACCCTAGGATCACAGGAAATGGATTAATTAATTACTGACACACCTTTCATTGAAACAGCATTATAACACAGGATTGACACACAATATGTGCAAGTCTGCTGAAGCTGTCAAAAAAGTTTTAATGTAATCTTTCTTGATGACAAATATTCAGCATTCAAAATAATTTTGAATCACAAATAAATTTCCAGATTCAATTAAAGTAATATAGTACCGTGTATAGGTTCTTTTTTTACGTCAAATGTAAAATTTTCATCACATCATAAAACATGACTTCATAAAATAAGACTATTTTAGGAAAAATATGGACACTGTTAACATTGAAATTGCTCCTGTAAATTGAATATCATATCTGGCAAATACAAACAACACCAATATCATTTCCTTCAGCTAGATATTATGTAGTAAAACAAATTTAAACAAACCCCGAAGGACACCACTAACTAGTTCACTAAAGATGTTATCACGAGGCAAATTGTAGGTAGTGGATACCAAAAATGTTCCAAGTATGAATCATAACAAATGCAAACAATAGCAAATTATTTTTAAGTATGTATCCACTATCCAATCACTTCCTTATGTTTCATTTAACATCAGAGAGAGACATACAGTGACAATATTTTCAATGTACAATATTACTTAAATTACAAAATAAAGCATACTGGAGTTCACCAGATATCACCAACATGAAATTGTTTCAATTTATTTACTTAGAGTCGTTACAGAAAGGTGGAGTAAATATTCACTAAGTTTTATAATGGAGTTTACAACATAAAAATGTTTTCCTACTTTATTTAACAAAACAGTACATTCACCTGAATGTACATATATCATATTAATTAAATTAATTTCTTTATAATGAACAACATTATTCATTTAATGATAATAAAATATTGACAAATTTGCTATAAAAATGTCGAGACAAATTTCCATAATAAAGCCGTTAGTCTCCAGACCTTCTTTGTTAAATTCCTTCATTTAATTATACTGTACTTACTTGAATTTTGATCAGTAACTACAAATAATGTCCTAATTCCCAATTTCTGAATGATTAAGGTTCGATCCTGATGACCAAGTCATGCTGGCCACTGATGGGTTCATTCACGTACACACAGGTGATTGACCATTGTCTTACTGAGGGACCTGCACACTGACCACCCAATGATTATATGCACCTGTATTTACCTGTCTATATTAATTAGAGTACCTGGTGTGTACTACTGCCCTGTATAAGTGACCAGAGTATACCTGTGTAGTACTAGACTTGTGCAGTAATTAATGCGTCCTGCCAGCAAAGTTTACTACACCATACAAATGTCATTTACCTGTAAGGCCGGCCAGGTACTAGTTAATGCTGCAGTGTACTGGACACTCACTGGTCAGTCATATAGATGTCAACTGTCCATCCCCCCTGGACTGACCACTCAGTATTGTAAGACAGGTGACACAAACAGGCTAAGAACATTGTAAGTAGCCAGTGTGTCAGTCTCTGTTTGACAAACTCTTCGCTTTTTCTCCGTAAATTAATTCCCCATGGCAGTTGACATATTACGTGATATTTGTGTAGTACATGCACGTTGTAATTGATTCCTCTAATTATATCTTGTAAATAAACTTGTACTGTCCTCGGGAAAGGCAATATTGCATCATCGGTTCTATATACAGCAGTCCGATCGTGATCAATTCAATCTTATTATATGATTCCAAAGCAATAGTAATTAAGCAAAATTGATTAATTTTTTTGTATAAAAAAAATTGTTATTATATTTCATTATCTATAGATGATTTTGAGAGTGCCAAATATCAATTATGGTCAAACAGACTTGCATACATATTATGTTTTAATGCAATACTTTGTCAATTGACAGTGTTTGTTGAACAAGACATTGACTGTCCAGTATAAATTGAATATTTCCCCAAAATTATTTTTTCATCTTTACCAAAAAAATAACATTCGATACTGCATGGACATTATAATTAATTCCTGGTTTCAGTCATCTTTGATCTAATAGAATTGAAATAACAACTACTTAAAACGAACAATATCATTAGAAATACTTTATGAATAATTTCAAAGAAACACAATTGTTCAAGTTAATTGTTGCAGCCTTTTGCGGATAAAAAAATATTTGCAGGGTTTATATAATAAATATGGCGGTAATTTTCTGCAATAACTTTGCTGGAAATGAACCCTTAATTTTACACTGTTAAAATTAAAACAATAACTGACACCTTTTATCTTTTCAAAAGTGAAATATTATACCTCATTTGTGAAAAGATGTAAAAATGTTGAATTAATTTTTCCAGCATTAAAAATTATATTTGTTTTCTATAAGATCAGTGCCTGGACAATATAAAAACATAGATTTGCACTTGATATTTTTGCATACTGTTTTCGAAAAGTATGCAATAGTTTACAACAAGTTTCATGTCCTGGTATTGATACAGTCCATATGATTTCATTTCATGTGTTTATTTTTATCATTACTAATCAAACATTTTCAACCATAAATATAAGAACAACAGTTTGCATCTTTGTATTTTAGAAAAGATGAAATACGTGTTATAACCCAAAATCCGCAGGAATGTTAACATATCTATGGAATATAAGCTGAAAACATTTCTGTGCTCAAACAAAATTAACCCATCATCTGCAGAAAGACAGTTTGACCCATTATTAGTTGTGATTGTGTGAACTGTTTTAAGCATACCAACTTGAAGTTTTTTTTAACTAATTAAAACATTGAATAAATAGTTATTCAAAGTGAACCTGAAAAGTTGTGTAAAGTAATTTTAATTAGTAAACTGACCTTATACTAAATACGACCATGGAATCTAATTCCATGATACAACGTATGTGTTTTAGTAGAAGTCGCCCACACTGTCAGAAATAATGCACCTCTGATGCACGGACATCTGTCATCCGCTCCTACACAACACATAAACACCGGTAATTGACAATCCATCACTGGCGACAGATTCAATCAACAGGTAAAAAAAGGTCTATTGGTTTGGATGTATACAGAAAGCATATGTGTGTAACAAGACAGGTACGCATCATACATAGAGCACCTAGCAAACCTTTAAAACTTGTGTAGCTAAGCAACTAACGCATCTTACTTACCAAATACTTAAAATTTGTGTAACTTGTAATTTACAAATGTAACCTAAAGTCACGCATAAAGTATCACATTTATCAGGACTACCATACATTTGTGTAACTTGTTACTATTCAATTTCCCTACTGAACACTTAAATCATGTGTAACTTGTTACTATTTCCCTACTGAACACTTAAATCATGTGTAACTTGTTACAATTTCCCTACTGAACACTTAAATCATGTGTAACTTGTTACTATTTCCCTACTGAACACTTAAATCATGTGTAACT
>JAUMHH010083317.1:0-42138 GCA_032359455.1 Chlamys rubida
TATTGAAATACCATGCTTCTTTCAAAACATTCTGGGGAGAACACTGCACCATTAAATTTTCTATTTATTACATTTTTAAAACATAAAACATGAAAATGTAATGCATTAAAAAAGGGCGGGAATCAGAAGCATAATAATTAGCTCCATATTATAATGACATCACGCTATGATTGGTCAATACCAAAAAGTGATATTTTCACAGTGTGAAAATATAACTTTTGATATTTGTCACAGTGTGAAAAATATCAGTTTTATCAAGTTGATAGAATCCAATATTTCACTGGAAAAAATGTAATAAATTAACATAATTTTCAAATAAATTTCTTACCACTGTTCTTTCTCTCTGGCTTTCTGGAGTTTTTCCTGTTCACGTTTAGTATTCAGTCTATACAAAACCTCGAACAGCTTGGTTTGGTCTTTCACAAACTTCCAAATATTCTGTAAATAAAATGATACAAACATGATATAGTATTACAAGGAATGCTTCATGCACTAGTCAAAACCACTTCATCTGTTCTGGACTAGCATTATTATATAGGAGAGTTCACAACACATTTATTAATACAACAACTGAAATTATGCTTGGTTACGTTGTCTGATGAACTTTCATTGTAATATTTTTATTTAATACTAAAGAAATTCAATTAATTTTAAGACAAATATCAAACAAAACATGTTCCATCTAAATCATCATGTTTTAATAGAATTAGGCATCAGCCTGACATTACCAGGTCTAGTAACATCTCTGAAACTCTAGCAGGTCAAAAAAGATTGATTTCTGTTTTCTTTTGGTATTTATTTCTGCTGTGGTGTTACCTGACTTTGGTACAAGAAGTGTTTGTTTTTTAACAATGTTACCTCTTTAGGTGATAGAACGGCAAGCACCACTCCAACATCATCATCCTGTAACCGCGCCATTAATGTGTCTGACACAAAGTCACTCTCCTCCATCTGCAAAATATTAAATTCAGAACTTTAATAAAATATATCAGAAATCTCAAAATGTTAGATGCTTTTTTTTCTTCAAAAGTCACACTTTGAAAAATTTGGGTTAATGACTTTAGAATATAATCTGGCTTTGGAAAGTGGTCCTGGTAATTTGATAAGCTAACTTAGTATATTGCATTACTAAGAATAACAGGTAGGCTAACTTAGTATATTGCATTATTAAGAATAACAGGTAAACAGTTAAAATGATCATAACAGGGAAAAAAAGGATACATTTCATTGAATGCTTCATCAGTGAACTCTGCTGTATGATAGACATTTAAATCTGCAAAGCATAAAATTGGTGACTTCTAATGCAATACAAAGGAGAATGCTGAAGGATATCAGTAAACTGTATAAGGGTTATTTTACAGCATAATACCAGGTATAAAATAAATGGATTATTTGAGTACAATACATTACATTGCTTATATTCTGCATGAAGCGTTGAGTGGTTTCCCTCCTGATGACACAGTTTTGGTGGTTGAGAAGTAGCAGAGACATCCCTGAACTTTCCTCATCATCGTCCTGAATGGCACCCACAGACAGGTGGAGGAAGGCCTTGACAATGTCTCTGGCCCTATCATCCTTTGTCTCCTTAAGTACCTCCTCCACTGCCTCATCTAGTGCCGTGTAGTACCTCCCCTCCAGTAGACGTACGATACTCCGCAGACTCCGGTTAAAGTCCGACTTCTCCTCTTCTCCAATCACACGAGGCCAATACCTCACATAGCTCTGTATTATTTCTCTGCCAGACAAAGATAATACAATTAAGACCATATGGAATAGTCGTGTAATAGCAGGTGGAAAATTGTGTTTGACTTTACATTATATCAGTCAATTATCGTGGCAGTGGGTTGTTTTGGCATTTTTTTTTGACAAGAATGAACTTGGAATTTAAGAATGCAGCATCAATTCCAGCTCCGGACATTATTGTAAGATTTTGTTCCAGACTACAGAGCACTGGTTTAAAAGATTGGCTAATTCCAATCTGAAAATGAACAACAGGCCTACCCATACCTTTTTTTTAATTATTTATGCTGTATTATTTAACTTAATTATCAACATTTTGAATTTAATATCTTTCTAAGATGTAAATAGGTTATGTGTACGCAGAAGACAGGTGGACCAAGTACCTGATAGCCAGCTTGGTAGTACTCTGACTAAGACTGGCTGTGGACATCAATGTATATAACTGGCTAAGGTATTGTGGAACGCCTCCACCGGAGTCGGAGTCGCTACTGTTCCCAGAGCTGGTCAGGATGGAGTGTTCTCTCACTGCACAGGGTATCAGCCTGAGGAGAAATGTCTGTATCAGAGCGTCGGCCTTGAAGCTGGCAGTCATACGGGCCAAACAGTCAACCAAGGTAGTCTGGCGACATAAATGCTTGAAAGCGCTGTGGGTGAAAGTAAAATAAAAATACTGGTTAAATACCTTGTCATTTGATATTTGAAATCACACATGTACAGAGATAATATTCAACTTAAATTTCTCAAGATATAAATTGATATTTTGAATACAAGAACATTATTTACCGGTTTGTTACTCATCATTAATATAAAACAATTGATCAACAAAGTTTAGAATTCATATTTTCCTGTTAACACTCCAGATACAAGATACAAATTGAGTAACAATATACAATATATAAGTTACCTGACAGGAAGTCTACCAGCTGACACTTATCTAATTATAATTTTATCTATAAGATAGGTACTATTTACAAGATGGTTTCTCTGTTTGACAGGTAGTAGTATAAATAGACGGGAAGTATCAATAGACAGATGATATCTATATACATAACGTAGTTACAGACTCGTGGGAGTCGTAGAAACATGGGAAGCTGGTATGCTTATACTGCGAGATGTACGAGAACTATCGATTTGAAATTTGTGAATGACAGATAAAAACGTTATTTTTGATAACAAGAAGCTCCCAGAGAATCCTAATAAAACTGTGACTGGTGTATTACCTGTTGGTGAGTTTGGAGATGTCCTGGGTCTGGAACATCAGGAGGAGACAGGAGACAGCTTCCTGTAGGAGCTGGGCAGACAAATGCTACAAATAAAGATAAATAATTTGATGTAACCATAAACTTTAACCTGTGTTTACCAGTAACCAAGGTTTAAATACACAAGACCTCACAATCAACTAAGACTTGATAATATACATCATTGCAACTGCAGTACACATTTAAAGCAAAATTCAATAATATTGCTCTTTGTTCAGTACCTTACACATTCCATTCATCAGTGTTTCCAGCAGAGTTTTCTGGAGTTTTGCCTTGAAAAGAAGCTGTGCCATAATCATGTAGGACGTAGCCTTGTAGTCAAGGATCTTGGAGCGCAGACCGTGACTGATGTGAGCCAGCAGTGTGGAGACCAGCTCCTCCTTGACCTTCCCAGAGTCTAACACTCCAATGACTGTGGTGGTGAAGAAAGAAAACAGCGTCCGTAGGTGAGGTAATTTCTCACTGTACTGGATATGGACCTGAAAAACATAAAATACAGTACATCAACTGAAAGTAACAAAATAGTTTGTTCCAAAACTTCAAGAAATGATAACTTAGCCATCTTATTCTTGTATCACCGAGTTATTTAGATATGAAAATAACGACACAAATTTGTCTTGAAATTTTTTTTTATCATGAAAAACTCTTAGAGATACTGTTATTCATTAAAAAGATATATATATAATAATATATTGAGTAAAGTAAGTATTATTTGGGACTTGCATACAGTGTACAGACTGCTTAACAACTGTATTTGATGCAGACCGACCTTGACAGATTTGTACACCATGTCACACACTGTAGACAGGAAGGCATGGTTAGTTCGACAGTGGTTTACCAACGTCATCTTGGCTAAGTGAACTCCAGTTTTCTGTAATGAAAATTAGCAAAATATATATCTAAATGATCAGTTAACAGTTGTTATCAAATTACCTCCAAATAACAACATAAAACAGGAAGTCTTGTATTAAAGTAAAATGTAGTTTTCACATATTTGAATCTATCTTCAAATTCCAAATTTAATTTACATTCAATTTCAGTTATTGAATATTTAGGCCTTGTGCCCATCAGTACAATATAGACAATAATTCTCTTAGAGACAATGTACATTGATATGTAAGAAATATTAAGAGGTTCTTATTTTAGTTCAAAAATAACTTTTCCTACTTTATACTGAACTCTTTACTACAACAATTGTACACAATACATGCTACAACTGTGTAGCCTTAATAACAGATTTTTTCCAAATACTGCACTCACCGGTTTTGAAATTCACTAATTTACAACATATTACAATTTAACCACACAGCAGCATATCAATGTTAAATATTTATTTGTGCATGCTTTGTTTTTTATTGAATTTTTTACCACTGGAAGAGTTAATATTACAGGTAGCCAAATGATTTGTGATTTAAAGAAAGGAAAGTTGCCGACACACCTGTATCTGTTTGAGCCAGTCCCACTTGGATGTTGTCTTGGCATCTAGAGGTAACAACTGGATGACACGGACAAATGTTTTACTCTCATGGTACGGCAGCACACACATCACAAACTCGTCAACATTGTACTGGTGAATGTGATACCTTGAAAAAATAAAATAGACTCGTGAAGAAATCAAATACATGTTCAAGATTTTCGTACAGCATGGTTAAGCTCATAAAGCAATTTTATTAATGTGAGGTATATTCAAAATGAAACTCTTCACAAAAAATTGATGAGCTTACATATTATTTAAGCCAGCTTTATTATGTGATTTCATTGTCCATGTCCTACCTGTATATCAACCATTCCAGTGCTTTGTGTGCTGGTTTGAGAAGACAATACGGTGACAGGTGCAGCAGGAACTGAGACAGGGTCTCATTCAGACGGTCATTTACATCACTGCTCTGTACACTTCTCTCAAACGACATGGACGACTCAGCAAATAGATTGGATTCATATTCTTGAAAGGACGCATCTATAGTCTCAAGCTCTTCCAACCCATTTATGCCTGAAATTGAATGTGAAATTTTACAAAATAAATTAAACATTTTACTGTTCTGATATATACCCTTTAGTTTGAATCCCAGTCTTTTCTTTTCCTTTTACACTAACATACTCATTCAAAAGTTCAATTTCTTATTTTAGATAGAATACAAGATCAGAGGCAGATTTTGGAAAAAAATCCACTAGCCTGATCTGTTTTCATTATTTTAGAATTTGACCTGTGGCTTTGGAATTGGGAAAATTGTGTTACAGTAATCCAAATTGCGAATTTTCATAATTATTACAGGGTATACCAAATTTTGATTTTCTTTAGTTTACAAAATATCATCTAAAAGGCTTAAACACCCATATCAATGATACATTATTTCTTTCATGAAAGTGGTCTTTATGAGATCTATAATTTTTAACAGAAATAAAACTATTTTTCATGTCAATTATGTTTATTTGATAAATAATAAAACAGTATGTAATGAAAATATTAATAATTTACAGGTATTTTGACACCAGTCTGTCAGGGCAATTAGACACTTATTTTTCACTCGTCCACAGACAAAATCTACCAGTTTATGTACTGGTCACAGTACTAGTTGGTTCATCAGAACTGGGATGTTTTTATCCTATAACTACTTTGAACTCCACATACAACAGAAACAACTTTATCATGTAAATGATTATCACCATTTATAAGAAATACAATAAAGAAGATGAAGACATGGAAAACATACCAAACTGAGAAAAAAATGAGAAAAGTGCACAAATGATAAGACTACTGTCTATAGTTTTGGAGCCCTGCCTATTCCATCTTTGCGTATTTCAGAGTTATCTTCTCTTGAGATCATTGGTTTGTGAGAGTACCCTGTAACTAACGTCATCAATTTTTGAGAAAACGACGTAATTTTCTCACACAAACCAATGACGTAACAATCAATACCTGCTCTCAAGAGAAGATAACTCTGCAATACGCAAAGACGGAATATGCAAGCTGATTGATTGACACACTGTCAAGTTACACTGATTTTCTAAACTATCAAAATAGTTCAAAAGAATTAACACACAAATTTGGGAGGATAAGCTAAATTAGTTCTCATCTATGGTAGGCAATTTTAGGGGATATTCAATGTTTATTACAATTACATATACATGTAGTGTGAAACAAGCATATGGGCATTATTTACAAGTTTACAAAACATTGCTAATTAAAGCTACAGAATCAAGTATACGCACCTAAATTAAAAAATGTCTCTTTGTCTATAGAAGCAGCTTCTGATGGATCAAACAGGAGTGATTTCTTTCTCTGGTCTTCCCCATAGATTGTCTGTGTATGAGGGACCGCAAGTCTTTCCAACTGTTTGGCTAGAGACGTCATTGTACTATATGTCCTGTAAAATATTAAGGAAATGTAAATGTTAAATATAAAATCACTGTATGTAGCAATAAATCATGATTTGTATAAATAAAATTTTATTTTTCGCAGAATTATTAACATCCTCATAGCTAATCACAGATATATTCTATTCATGTCTCCTTCGCAATTCAGGCTTCAGCTGAGGGAAGCTGCAAGTTGTGGCCTCATTTGTGTTCAATACTCTTGAGTGCTTGACAGACAAAAAAAACTGGTCTGGAGCAAAATTATTTCTATTTCCAGGTGTAGCAGAACTAGACTGTCGATCACTGGCAGCCAGAAAACTCAATTGGTTGGAGTGTCCATCTTAAGTTTGAAGGTCCTTGGTTGGACCCAGGTCTGGCTGTGCATTTTTACTTTTCCGTTACAGTGGTGTGTGCCTGTAACTTGCAACCCTTGTTTCAAGTACTTGTAACAGAGGTCATTATTTTTTCAATGCCTCTGCTAGGACGAACCCGGGACCTCTGGTTTACTAGGCTTACGCTCTACCTAATGAGCTAAAGAGAAATTCTCCCTAGCCAAGTCGGTAGGAAACAGCTAGTATTTTACCAGTGTGACATATTCCCCCTCCAGGAAAGAACTCGTCCCGAGTTTTCCAGGGGTCATAGCGATTCCTTTGCAAGTATCAATGAGTATTTTTGTCATATCTCCCGAGTCCCTATGTGGGCGCCAATGTATCAGAGGACATTATTTGTTCAATGCCTCCGCTAGGAGTCAAACCCAGGACCTCTGGTTTACTAGGCTTACGCTCTACCGAATGAGCTAAAGAGAAATTCTCCCTAGCCAAGTTGGTAGGAAACAGAGCTAGTATTTTACCAGTGTGACATACTGGATGTACGCTTGAATTGGCAAGCAGAAACCTGAACCTGAGTTGTAAATATTGTTGTCTTCCGGGACTAAGACTTTAGAAAAAGGAGGGAGGAAAGTAGCAGACGAACTAGACTGGGGTTGATTGCTGGCAACCAGGCAGTGTAATTGGTTAGAGCGTCCTGACTCCATCTAGTATTTGGAGTTCTCAGTTTCGAATTCTGGGCTTGCCGTGTATTTTTTATGGGCCGATATTTAGCAAGATAAAACTGATTCACCAAGCAAAACTGAGTAAAAGATTAGAAGTGATTAGGTAGCTTACAAGCGTGAGCTGTAGGGAATTTCCCTTTAGCTCAGAAGTAGAGCATCAGACTGGAGAGCCCCAGCGACAGCACTATCTTTATCACTATTCCTCCTCCTTCTACAAACTGATGCCGTTGACCCTTCCCTTTCATGGTAGGAGAACCATTGGCGGGAATCATAGAACATGGGTTGGTGTTTGGAAAAAAAGGGTGAATAGTGTAAAAGATTAGCAATGATTAGGTTGCCTTAAAAGCGCGATCTGTAGGGAATGTCCCTTCAGCTCAGCGGTAGAGCATCGGGCTGGAGAGCCAAGGGTCGCGGGTTCGAGCCCCAGCGACAGCACTATTTTTATCACTATTCATCGTCGTACTACAACTGTACATTTATGCATATTTCAGTTCCCATGGATTTTGGATTTCTTTGCGCAGGGTAACGCCTCACGTAGTCATATGTTCCAGTTGATTCGGCTTCACTGCGGTAACAACAGAACAGCTGACATCAAAACATAGATTCGTGATAAATAAAACTTCAAACTAAAACAATCTGTGTTTCCTTTCAGACGATGGTTAGAATTTGATGAAATGGCCGCTCTGAAACCCATACCGATCAAAAACGACAATATACCACCTATGAATGATTGCTCCTTTTCAATCTGAAATTTGTTCAAAACTAGATATTAAATGAAAGAGGTTCATACATCAAGAGGTGTTGTACAAATTCCATATATAAAGTGCATCAAATATATACTTAAAGGTATCTGTAGGCGAATATAACCATACGTACACAGACGAGCCTCCACAGACACGAGCACATGGCCAAAAGTACCGGAAGTAACTTTTGTGTGTTTTCCTTTGTTTTCGAACTATATATGATAAATCGTTAAGTGCTAATTTTAATAAAACATACAATATTTATATAAAATGAGAGTAAAAATTTTGAAAATTAATATTTCAGTAAGGCGAAAAGATTATTTTTTTGCAATAGATACGAAACTATTGGTAGACGGCTAGCAGACAAATAAAAATGGCGGAAGATGGCGATATTGATATTGAAGGAGATTTTGATTTTAAATTGGAGTGAGTTTTGAAAAGAAAAATCACAATTACTTGGCTGAATATAAGTATTAAGTCATTAATCCAATCAAAGTTGTATTATGTTTGATTGTCGTTCCCAAAGCACGAAGAAAAAGTAATATATCGTTAGTCTATTGAGATTATGTTGACATAAATAATCATCATATTTATCAGCTGTTCATAACAAAACAAATGACAAGTTGATTTAAATTTTAAAACACCGTTTTGTGCTGTTCGATAGTATCAGTTGTATAAATCGATATCTACACTTTTACTTACAACTTAGTTTCATTGATAACTAGGCTATATTAAAACAAAGACCTCAATGCATAACAAGTCTCGCAGTATAAAGTGTTGCAGCGACTGTGTTAACGTGAGTCACAATGATTATGAATGAAGCTTTTGTACTAGCCATGCCTAGACGGAAATAACTCATATATATATTGTTAGTACTGTACTTTCCAGCATATTTAGCTACTGTTCAGGGCTTTCATAAGTTGAAAGTTTATTTTTGATTCTTCAAAATTTAAGTCTTGACTATTGGTTTTGAGGACAGGTATCTATATATTTGACAAAGTTTGATTCTCCAAAATTCAGAGAAAAGTCTATATGACACCTGATATTGCCACCATAACTTTAAAGAGTCAACTAGGGGTACATTCGCGTTACCGGTTGAAACGGTTGAACCTGCAAAGAAAACGACAGGTACAGATTTGGACCGAGGCTGACCTCGGGAAAATTTGGCACGTGTAGATTGAGGGGTCCAGACGTACCAGACCGAAACTAAACTGCTGAATATTGCCAGTGTGCGTTATTTCTTTCTCAAACAATGTCAAGCCACATGTAGTTTTTAAGATACGTTATGTAATTCAGTGGACGCATGAGAGAAGGGCATAATATTCTTTGTATAATATACATTGTTTTTTATTTTCCAAAACTGTGCATTTTTAGCTCTGCTTATAGATCGGTCCAAGTGTGCTCGTTTATCGTGGAATATTTCTGTGCCACACGTACCGTTTCAACTGGGATACGCGAATGTAGCCTTTTTATACACCATATGTCTGTCTTTAATTGTTAATTTACTATTTTGGAAAGATATCAAGGTGTCAATAATATTTACCTATGTGACACTTTTCCTCTGTAACAGGTTGTATTTGAGTGTGCAGAGAGTAACGAGATAATCAATGTGACAGAGTCCAGTAAGTGTAATTATAAGCTGGTCTTCTCCACACCATTGGTATGTGCAGAACATTCCATGTTAGTGTACCCACACCTGTCACCCCAACTACGCCTGGAATGGGATCTCCTACAGGGCCAGTACCAACGTGAAGAAATCACTCAAAAGGTCAGGATTTAAATACTAGAAAGTCGAGATGAAATAACTTATTATCATGAATTTTTGATCAATTATGATTTCATCAGATAAGGTTAATTCTTTTTCAATAATTACTTAATTTCTTTGATATGCTACTAGTAAGTGGGATATGGCCAATACCCCTACAGGTTGAATAGGTCCCAACTTTGAGGCGTAGGAAAATTAGAGCATTTTAACTTTACAGTTTTGCTTCAATGAAAATGTAATGAGTTAATAAGATATACAGAATACATGTACCAGAATACAGTACATGTGTACTGATGCATGTTAATAGTTACGTAACAGCCTTGACATAGACCAGCAATAAACTGCATATATGTGGCACTACTAGTACTGTTATAGCTACTACATTTGTCTTAACAAATTGAATGGTGTGCAATAACCCACCATGATAAGTTCTAAATAATGCTTTATTAACATACCTATTTTAAGAGCCCATAGTTACAGTGTCACAATAGTTTGAACACCTGGAAAACATATATTTACTATTTTTGTGGTCAATCTAAATTAACCTCAGCAGGGTTTAAAACTGTACTTGATGAAAACAAATCTTGTACATAGGTTTTACAACTTCATCACCAGTAAGATCAAGAAATATTTATAACAGTTCAGGTCTTCAGTCAAATAATTGAATAATTGAAATCAAGTTTTTATTCTAGATACATGATCGACTACTATTTAAGGCTTATTATAAGATATTGATGACTTTGTATTTTTAGGGCTACGACAAGCATTTAAAGAAAATATTCATAAAGGCTGGATATTGTATGTCGGAAAATGTCCAACAAGTCATTGCCAAAACCGCAGCAGAACAGGAGAAACGACAGGAGAAAGAGGAGAAGGGTGAATTTGATACACTTTATCAGTGTAAGGAGGTGAGATACTGCATCACTGATTTATCTGAAATTAAAGTGGAGCGATATCAACTCATATTTTGTCTCCAAAATGTATCTTTCATCTGAAATATCATTGTTGCACATAAATAAAAAATAATGCAATGTGAAATTTACATATTAAAGTGTAATTTTGATTTTCAGGAATATCAAAAACTGAAGAAAGAAGTTGATGGTTTGAGAGCACTTTTGGCTTTGAAAAGTAAGTTTGTGAATAATGTATTCAAATAATTTTAAATTTAAGCATGTACAAAAATACTAGAGCAAATCCATGATGCCTTACAAGAATGCCAACACCACATTGTGAATTTAAACTTTAGTAGTGGGCATCTTCATTAACATTTTTGTCTACGGCCCGAGATATTTTCATCGTAAAATAACCATTGAAGTGACTCTGCATTTGTACCGTAAATAGTTAATCCTTTATTCTGTAGTGGCTTGCAATTTATTATTGGTACAAAGGTACTACTCAATTGACCTTTTGATGGGCTTGTAAAGTGTGCCATACTTCAGTAGTTTGATTTCTAACATATAAAAAATGAAGTCACTGACCTTACCCTCTCTTTAACAGATGATGAAGTGCCAGTCCCACGCCCAGTAGAAGCACACGGCAATGATACAAATGTGTGACCCAATGGAAGCAACTTATATTAAAACATTATTTACCGCCCTGACCCTATCAGGGGAGATAATCACACTATAATATGTTGGACGTTTATACTGTATAGAGTGTATGCAGTATCACTTGCACTGCTGAGTGATGTGGAAATGTGTTTAAATGGTCGTGTAGAATGAACAGAGAGGTTGTAAGGATGTCAGATCAAAAAGTGAGAACATATCGGACAAAATATGCGTTTTGAAAGTGTGACATTTCTCATGTTTTGGTATTTTCTAAAATTAAAATGGAAGTCTTTCATAAGTGTTGTCGACCATCCCAGATAAGGTTTTAACGTCTGGTATTTATCATGTTATTGTAAGTTTTTTGTGTTATAATGTGCGTTTAATGCTGTTACGCTTGTGGGAAATATTTGGTGTTACAATATCTGTGTTATTATGCTGTGTAAAAGTGTCCAACATTCCAATCATCCAGCTGATAGAGTAATACTTTGTTACTAGTAATTGTAAACCTTATGTGTTATTTATGCTACATCAAACTGTAATACTTTGTTACAGGGATACCTTGTTACTGTGTACAGTTTGTTACTGTAATGCATTGTTACACTATATCAACAATTTGTGAGAGTAATACTTTTTACTGTAGTACATTGCTGTAATTATCCATTATGATAATGTGTTACTGTAATAGATTGTTACATTAAAAGTAGCAGTGATTCATGATTACTGTGTGTTACAATGTGTCCTACAGTTTGTAATGTTCATTATATCTCATTTCATTCAAAGAATCACTTATGAGAAACAAGAAATTTATTCCTGATTACAAATTTACATAGTTTCATTTAGCCATTTTAAAGTTAAGTTTTTACTTTGATGATAGAAAATATGGTTACTTGTGTCAAAGTTTATTCTTCTAGAAATCCAACAATACACAAAAACCTTACTTATTTATTACATGTATTGCCTGGCATGCATGCTTGCAACATTGTTAATTGTATGGCTGAATTAAAAAATAACTAATTATAGATATGAAAATGTCATACATTTAATGTTGATAAAAGTTATAAAGTGCAATGGTGTGTAACACCAATTAATGGTTTAAACACTTGATATTTAATAAACTTTGATCTTAACTGTTTTACTGCTTGTTTTTTAAGTTGTGCTGGTGGAAGATTTTTTATAATAAAATTGAGGAGGAATCAGCATGCAAGTTAAGTAGTTAGCTACTACATATGTATAAACTAAATATAACACAAGCTACTTAGACTTTGTCAGTCTTTAAAAAGTTCCATGACACTTAAATCCTAACACACTGAATATGTTTTTTTTAACTTAAGTATATTTAAAAGAAAAATCATTATGGTGGCAAAGATGAGTTTGACTTTCAGATTTATTAAAAGAAAATACGAGCAATAAACTGGTGTATATCTGACAGATCTAGTGGTATAATTACCAAACTACTTAAGTCTGTGACAGTTATGCTACTTGGTCTGCAACACCGAGCAGTTTATTGCTTAAATATTGCAGTAAACACACATGGGACTACAAAGGATAAAACACAGAACTAAGTTAAGTATTTAATACTGATTTAGTGTTTATAGTTTACTCAATAACAACATGTCATCTGCATTACATGCACTCACACTTTGTAGCACTTTTCAGGTGAGTTTCATTAACAAAGTTCTTCAAATGGACATTCTGCATTCATTGAAAGCAATTTTAAAGATCATGATCAGTCCATGAAAAACAATTTAGGAACAGTCGTATCCTTCCTACAGTAGTCACACTGTTAATATCAAAGCACTATTGATGTCTTCAGAAGTCTTCAATCAGTAACCAAAACATCACATCTGATACAGGATACATTTTCACGTTATTACTCCTGAGTTTCATTCAGATATTGGACTATCTATATATACTCTGTGTCCGTGCTTTAAATGTTCAACTTAAAGAAGAAGGGTACAGTCCCCAGACCAAGGCAATATGCATCAGAAGTTTAACTTATCATCGATAAGTATGGTTCCTAGACTGAGGGACTATACATCAGCAAGCTTACTTATTGGCAGTAAGTCTACTCATCGGCAGTAAGCTTGGTCCCTAAACTTGGGGTCCATAAGCAGCTGTTTACCATGCTGGAGATTAGTGTTGTCTCTAAACTGAGAGGCAACTTATACATGTCCAGCTCTCTGGTGAGGAACATGGTCCCCACACTGAGGATTCATAAATTGGAGATCTATCTTGTTGGTGCTGAACGTCATCTCCTGACGGACTGAACATCAGTTGTCTGTTTTGCTGGCAGTGAGTCTCCATACATCAGCCATCTAACTTGCTAGCGATGAGCGTGGTCTCCAGGTTCAGAGTTTGTAACGCCTCTGTGATGTAGGTACTGGTCTCTATAGAGGTAGTGGTACCCACCAGGAAGGCCTTCTGGAGCAGCACATCTGCATGGTCTGTAGGGAGACATGTACATTATAAATTATCGTTATCTTATCAAGTCTCGGGCGATACTTTATACATACTGGTAGCTACAAGCAACATTTCAGCTGATCTATCTACAAATTGAACATCAACATAATTTCCTTTAATTTTCAATTCTTTCGTTATTAGTATATAAGAGTGAATCCTTACATGTAATTAATAAGAAAGTTCTAAACAAACAGCCTGGTTTTACCTATTACATATGATGGCAGTGGAATGTAAATAAGTCAACATCAATTGCCAGAATACAACACTTGATCTATGACTGGAGTACAAACCATCATGTAAAAAACTTAAAAAAACCTCCAAAAATCCAGTGAAAAACTGTTACAAGCTGAAAATGAAGTGTATAAATAAATGCATTAAAACAAATCATACAATTCTCCCAGTTAAAATTGCATACTAGTTTGAAAATAGAAAGTAGATATTTCTCTGGAGAATACCATTTACCTCTAGAAGGTACCCTGTATGTATATTTTTAATATTCTGGGACTATGTCTTGCTGTGCCTTTGTATAGCTTCACCATTTTAAACTATCATTGAACTTGCATGTTCCCTCAATGAAAACATACAGTAGGCAGACTAGCTATATAAGTATGTCCCTCAATGTTAACAATGCATGCTTTGAGAGTTGTTTTCATTTCTTCTGAAGATTAGTTCATGAATAAGAGTAAGACCTACCATATTAAATGAAAAGATTTTATTTTTTAAAGTTAAAATTTTGTGAATGCACTTTTTACATGTTTATTTGAAAAACTTTAAAACAGTGCAATGACTTTTTTTAAAATGATTAAATGAACTTAAGAAAGAACCTGGACAGTGTAAATTTAAGAAAACATACTGATTTGAGCACTCTGAAATTTTAGAGCATTATCAAATTTTAACGCATACATTAATGAAATG
Source organism: Chlamys rubida (assembly GCA_032359455.1). Classification (NCBI taxonomy): domain Eukaryota; kingdom Metazoa; phylum Mollusca; class Bivalvia; order Pectinida; family Pectinidae; genus Chlamys; species Chlamys rubida. The sequence goes on from JAUMHH010083317.1 coordinate 14,835, forward strand.
GCTCCTGCATCATATATATTATATATGCAATAGGAAACAATATACAGAAACTTCAATTAGCTCAATCATAACTAAAAAATGCACTTTAAAAAAAAATACCACTTAATAATATATATGTAAGCTAACAATATGTCTTTAGTTGTTTTAGATAAACTTGATTTGACATTTGATATGACTTCAGTACAATAAATAGACTGACAGGATACAATAAAGTTCTCTGTAGCTCAGACATGTCTTATTGGACCTAGAAGGAAAGGGTTGGAGTTTAAATTATTATAATTTATATAAGAACAGTTATGAGTTGAGCGACTGAGAATTTAGAATCTATCATGCCTCACATATTACAGACAAGACAATGCAGACTTGAAATTTGACCCACCTTGACAAAGAACGCAGAACTCCGGCAGGTTTTTCAGAGCACTGGTGATGATGTCAGAATTGTCACTGTCCAGACACTGGAGAAAATTGCCAAGGAACTGTACGGCTGACCTGTACACAGGGTCAAAAACTCAGTCAAATACTGGTACAGTAACGAGATATCTAGATCTGTGACTAATATATATATAAACCACTACGCATCAAACCCACATTTCTCTTTTTATTTGACTTTTATTTTGTAGAGTTACTCAATTTTCATCATTTGCTATAGCATCAACATTACTGTAACATTTTTGATTGTTGCAAGATTTCAAACTTTGACTTGATTTATATGTCACTGTTGATACAGTACCAGTTATACTTTTGCCTAATAAAACAATTCACTTCATTAACGTCCTAATACACTTTAGTATCAACCTACTTTCTTTTTCACTTGTCCTATCGACTTGGCTTTTTGGCGCTTACTTGAGTAATTGAGTAATATCAAAACAAAATTTCTTAAGTCGTAATTTTTAACTCGGCTCAAAGAGTTGTTCAGTAGGACAGCAAATAAAATACATGCCATAATAACGCAGATTTCTCCTATTTGCAACAACACAAATTCTACGCAACAATTGTCTACTGAAAGTTTATAAAAGAAATTTCCCTATGGGCAGGTCCATTGTTATTGGAAATGTCCCATATTGGGCTACATCGTGCATACAATACCATGGGAGATAACTCAAGCAAATCCTCTAGGAGATGAGCAACCCTTGAACTTATGCAGCAGCAGACAATCTTAAAAGATTTTGGTAGTCACAGAGATAGGAGATATTTGTTTTATTTGCTTTTATCACCATCACAATTCTAAACACTTAACAAGGACTGTAAATTAGATATTACTTTTTACTTCATTCTGTTTGATATTCATGGAGTAATGGCCATCACGTCCATGAGACAGTATAGTAAAACAGTATCACACTACCTCAGCTTTCGAATTATTTACTATTATCTCACCTTGGCACCTGGCGGACGTATCGCATGATCAGCGAGTAGCATGTGTTCCTGATCTTATCATTTAGATCCAACAGCAGCTTTTTCAGGTCTCCCTGTAACCAGTGTTTAATATGTAGTAAAACTTATATGCAACAAAAGTGTACTGCATACAACAAACTTTACAAAGAATGTGTCAACTTCTACTTATTATCTATAACAATATACATAAATGCTAAATGCAAACCCATTACTTATATCCCTTGGGCCACATTACACAAGTGGTTTACTAGTATCATAATTTCTAAAATCTCCCATTTGGACAACGCATTATAAACAAGGCAAAATATTGTGAGCAATCCGTTGTCCTCAACCTCACAACAAACATTGTGTTAAAATTCCACAGTCCCAAAGGGTACCTAGGGTACATTCGCGTTACCGGTTGAAACGGTTGAACCTGTAAAGAAAACGACAGGTACAGATCTACTGGACGGAGGCTGACCTCAGGAAAATTTGGTACTTGTAGATTGAGGGATCCAGACGTACTTGACCGAAAACTAAAATGCTGACTATTGCCAATTTGCGTTATTTCTTTCTTAATCAATGTCAAGTCACATGTAGTTTTTAAGATACGTTATGTAAAGTAGTGGACAGATGAAAGAAGGGCATATTATTCTTGATACATTGTTTTTTATTATCCGAAACTGTGCATTTTTAGCTCTGCCTAAAGAACGGTACAAGTGTGTTCGTTTTCGTGGAAAATTTCTGCGCCACACATACCGTTTCAACCGGGATACGCGAATGTAGCCTTAGTGATGCATGGTGAACAAAGGGCCATAACTCTGTAAACAATAGGGCACTGTAAGTTAACAATGAGATCCTCAAATAATAATCTGCTGCATTCAGAAAAAAGTAGCGAATGCCTCATTCCACATGAAAATCAGTAAATTACAGATACAGTTCAATGGTTTGAATTCACCAAAACTGATAAGACTGTTGTTGTTACTTCATACCAGGAAGTGTTCCAAGATATCCACTTTTCTCTTTGAAGTCTCATCCAGGTCTTGCAAGACGTCCAGAATATCTGAAAGATTTAACAATTAAAATATTATTTTCCTTAATTTGGCATTCGTGGAGCTTGACACAAACTTTTTCAAAAGAGAACTGTTACAACTTAGTTTTCTTTCTGGATAAGTTGCATCAATTCATTTTGAAATAAAATTATGCCTTGAATTGGCAGAAAAACGTGGTTGTGATATATTCTCTCAAAATAAATTATTCGGAAAAGAAAGTCAGCGTTTATTTACCATAATCATGTAAAAAAATTGATGTTACTACTGCGAGAAAATAAAGAAAATAATCCCAAACTGCATAGCTGATGAAATGCCACTATAACATGAACCAATAAAAATATTTTTAAATTTACAACAGGAAGTAATAACCAAAGGTAACCTAGCTAAAGCAAGATAACTGCAGAATTTCAATATCTTTATTGTATTTTTTAATTATAGTGTTGTCCAATCCCTGCTGTGCAATCACGATGGTGACCTACTTGAGGAGTCTGTGGCATTCTGCAGTCTTTGTAGGTAAGGGGCAATCTGTCCCACTGTCCAGGGTGAGGTCGGACGTGCCAGCCCCAGGGTCATATCACCCTGGTGGGGAGAGTCACTCTCTGTCTGTCTGGGTAGGGTAAGTCCTGCCAGCAGGGACTTCAGGGCGGGCATGTCTGGGTAGACCGAAGCAAGGTTACTGAAAAAAAAATCAACCTTTTTCATGACACAGTTCACAGAGTCAAACATACCTGCCAGTAAAGGAGTGTTTCCGGGTACCCTTTACATGTGTAAAAAAAGATGTTATCTACATAGTACTACCAAACATTTCCTGCAATTATACTACAATGTACCTTATAATTGTATATAATATTGAATAAACCCATCGGTAATCTTACCTGAACACCCCCACATGTGGTTGTAGGACATTGATAGAATGTTGAGGCTCACACATCATGTAGTTTTGCAGGTACCTGATGAATTTGGCCACAATGGGAGCCAGTACCCTCTCCATACCATGACGCTGAAACACACATGCATGATTCATACAATGTAGGCCAGGTGTCACACAGCAATGTAGTCAATAGAATGAATTTTCATGTGACAATATAATATTAAAGTGTTACAAAGGTGTTAGCCCAGGTTTTTAGTTTTCCAGTCAAATTAAGTTAAATACAGAATATTACTGTTTCATTGTCCTTGAGAGAGAGACCTATCTTATCTTGACCTGGATCTTGATTAGATACAGTTTTGTATGGTGACTTTCAGATGAAGGTCCTGGTAGGAATCTTGACCCTGAGAGGAAGGTCCTGAAGGTGACAAAGTTACGACTCGTACACAAAAACTATAATCATTTCTGTATGTAAGTGATATGGAACCCTCCAGGTGAGGCAAATGTACATTAACTCTCAGTGTGAGTGACATTGACCTTTGGGTGAGATGATGAAAGTTGTGTGTTGCATGGTGATCACCAATTAGTGACTACTATTACATACTTTATACAAGATAGCACGTAAACGTCCTCAGCATACAAAGTACATGTAATGACTTGGCACCATTTGGACCACGTTAACACATAAATAAGAAGAAATTTTGTATTGAAATGAATACCAGCTGTCTACCAATTAAGGCCTACACTGAAATTAAATTTGCATTATCCTCAGTACAAATACTGGCTCCAATTGTTCTAACCATAAAGACTTCCTCTGACTGAACTGACCTGTAAAAGTGACAAGTGAGACTTATTAGACTGTACTTAACTGTAAGAGTGACAATAAAAATCCAGGATGTGACAATGAGGGTACTGACCTGTAACAGTGATAAGTAGGACTCCAGAATATCACTGTGACTGGCTGTGTATTCCCGCCTGAACACCAGCGGCTGCATGGCCTCCATCAGGCCCAGTATGTGTGTAAACAGCTGTAGGTAGTTATGGTGACGTAGCTGTCCTATCTTAAACTGTGTCTTACCCTTCAGTAGGGCATTCATCATAGGCAACTGGCTGTCAAAACAATCACACTCTATTAATTAAAACTACATGTACTATAAATCATATAATAGTTACTGTTTTCTTTAGGTCTAATTGCTGTACATTAAATATGCTTATTACAAGTGAAGTTCAGTGGTACATGTATATATAAAAAGCAAGCAACTTGATGGGAAACATTTTCCAATTCACTACATTTTTTTTATTACATCTTTTTACATCGACAGTAAGTAAACAGTCAAATTAAATAAATTTTAAAGCAAAATCTATATGGTTGAGCTGTTGTACTGCTGTTACTGAACTGAAGTGAGGTTTTCACTTGAAAGAGAATTGTACCGTAACATCAGTAGGGGGTGCTGTGAGGCCAGTTTCCGGCAGGCAATATTGGCGTCATGCATGCGATCCTCATTCCTGCGACCATGGCCAGCATGTCCCAAGCTTGTCAGCAGACGGAATGATATCAGGTCAACCTGGTAAGCAAACAATTATATAATATGGAATTCGCCTTGTTTGCTTTTAATGAAAAGACATATTTTGATAAAGTGATTAACCTCATGTTATCAGTTCAAATTAATTTGTAATGAAGTGAATTTTGAGAACATTAATTGCATTATGTATTTCCGACAGTGATGTTACCCATCATCAAATCTAGATTAGTATATACAGGAAATTGATGCAATATTTACAGCAATGGCAAACTTAAAACTTTACCTCGGATCAAAATCTCAAAAGTAGTCCAATCTCCCCCCTTCATAAGCAATCAGTATATCATTACATGTCTGAGGGTTTGTTGTCTTCTTAGACAAGATTAAGGAATATTTTAAACACTGTCCTTATAGTCTTTGATCTACTGTGAGCAAATAAACTCTCATATTCCCTTGTCATGAACAACCTGTGTATGTGTTCTACAGTGGCCCCCGGGAGGAAGATCACTTAAACATTGCCCGAACACCTGGAAATGGGCACCTTTTATTCCTACTTAACCTTTAATACTACCTGAATGGGTGTATATGATTTCCGCTAACCTTACCTGAATGAGTTTATATTATTTCTGCTAACCTTACCTGAATGAGTTTATATCATTTCTGCTAACCTTACCTGAATGAGTTTATATGATTTCTGCTAACCTTACCTGAATGAGTTTATATGATTTCTGCTAACCTTACCTGAATGAGTTTATATTATTTCTGCTATTAAACCTTATATTACCTGAATGAGTTTATATGATTTCTGCTAACCTTACCTGAATGGATGTTTCCTGAGATAGACACTTGTCAGTAAGAGAGGCAGTGATATCTGGTAACCATGACACCAGGCGAGGACACTGGGCATACAACTCCACTAGCACTTTCTGATTCACAGCCTTGTGTCTACAAAATTATACATCAATCAGTAAAGTACTGACACAATACAATATAAATGAATATTCAAGATCAAAAAAGAAATTCTTGAACCAATCTTATTTTAACTGCCTTTACCCTAACCTGTTGTCAGTCAAAGCTTCCTGAGCTTGCTGTGCCACAAACTTGATGTTGCTTTCCTCATTATTTGTACAGGTGACCATCAACTCGACCCTGCTGGACAGTGGTACTCCCTTGTGGTCCCCGTCAGTGTGGCCAGACTCACTGACCACTGCTTCCTCCACTATATAGTTCAGGATTGTCTCCAACTGACTCCGACTCAGGCTGAGAACATTCTCCACTGGCTGGTTCTGTAAGTATTGATACATATAGGCAAAACAACACAAGACACATGTCTCCCTTAGTTAACTGTAGAGATCATATCACAAGACAAATATTTGCTGTATCTGTTGACAAAACGTCACAAGACACATGTCTCCCTTAATAGTTAACTGTAGAGATCATATCACAAGACATATGTCTGCTGCAACTGTTGACAACAAACCATCACAAGTTTTGTGTCTCCTGTAATTGTGGACAAAACCTGGCTGGTAGGTACAGCACAAACTTCACACAATATATATATCATAGACAATATAATTTTTTAAAACCAATTAAATAAAAGTTTATAATATTTTCCTTTTATATGAAAACTAAAACCTAGGGTGCATTAGCCACTTATATACAAACTCCTAGGACAATGTTTACCTTGGAGATCTTTTGCTCACGACCTTGCCATATTTTAGGGATTTGCAAACACGCCCAGAGGAAGTCTAGCACAGTGGTTGGACAAAAACTGGAACACAAAAACAATATATTTGAACTACACTGCTTCAATTTAACACAATAGAACAGTTTTAGTAGGGTAGGAAGCAAAATAACAGTATGATGCAGTACTCTGCAATTCATTCACAAACATGTTCTTTCAAAACAGCATCAGTCAGACATTTTGATATAATAACAAGTGTACGGTTTTAAATGTGTTTTGTCAACAATCAGCTAATGAGGTATGTCACCATATGCAGTAATGCAGTCTTTCAGTAGATTATATGACTATGTCTTCAATACTGATCAATACATAGAAACCTCTCCTTAACAGTCTTTTTTTATAAAGAAGCAACGGCATTACAGAAGCTGATATCAATATCACTTTACAATCAACTACATTTACATATGTAACACAGTATCATGACCTACTTCTGAACTACATAGTTATCTAGTTTGTTGATCCTGTTAAATGTTATTCTCTGACCCAAGCTGTACCTGTTTGGGGGAGATTTCTGTAGCAGTGTGTTGATAGACCTGTGGAGAGCAGACCAGCTGCTCTGGTGAGTGAGGAGGGCCAGGAGATAGGCCTGGTTACTATAGGTGTGGTCGGGCTGGGCAGGGTCAGATGAAGTAGGACTGTTGTCTGTGGGGGTTTCACCAGAGGCTTTACTTCCTTTCTGGCGTCTGTGTTGGGAGAACATGAGCTGGTGCTGCAGGTCTGGTGCACGGGCCACCAACTCAGGGTCCAGCAGCTCCAACCAGTCCAACAGCAGGGTGTGCAGGGAGGTCTCCACTTCTGATCTGAAGGTAGACGAGCTTTTATACTTAACATTTAACACAAGCTTGTCCTTCGTACCATTATGATTAGAACTGAAACTTATGACTATACTAATCCCTTTTACTACTTGAATACTTTGTCAAACTTCTATGTATTGTAGCTTAAAGAAGCTTTACTCAATTCCAATATACTGGAAAAAACCTCATTTATTTTTGTCCTTTTTGCCCTTAACATGATGGCAAATTAAATAAAAGAATCAACACTGTGCTATTCATAGTTAAATATAGTACTGGCAAGTATATGTGTGTAAATCCAACAGTAGAATCATTTGTATTTTTTTTTTAAAAAGAGCGGGCAAAACTTTGGTGGAGCTAAAACATTGTAGTTTACTGTATCTAGCTTCTATGAATAGAAGACAAACAAGAAGGAAGGGTTACCTATCTCCACTCTCTGTCTGTATCATCGTCTGACACACACTGCTGACCACCTCACTGGGCAGCTGGCTGGCCATTGCTGACCGCATACAGTTTGTCAGTCGAGACTCAAGGTGACCTTCATCAACTGCTAACCTCTTCTTTGCCAAATCTGAGTTACAGAAAAAAATTACACTTTAAGCTTTATAATCAGATTGTTGTCTACTATTTAGTCTGAGACAGGGTACAGGGTCGACTTGTTTCAGCTTAACATTAAGTCTGAAACAGGATGTGGTGTTGACTTAATGTGACCTAATTTTAAGTCCGATACAGGGTGTGGAGTCGACTTTTTGAGACCTGCCATTGAAACTAGGACAGGGTGTGGGACACACTTGAAAAAAACCCTACTACTGAGTAATTGACTTGATGTGACCTATTAGTAAGTTGAGACAAGGTATGTTATTGACTTATAATGTAAGCTACCATTGAGGTTCAGACAGGGTGTAGATTTTGTCCCCGGGCTGGAGTGAAGAAGGAAGTGTTTTATAATGGACATGGCGGGTGATGTGACTGTCTGATCTGCAGCACTGAGGACCAGCATCAGCTGTTGGAGGGAGTCTTTGTGTCCACACTGCAATACCACAAATACAGTTTATACATCTCACCACTAAATCTCTATCGTAAGCTCTTCAATACACTAGGCTTAGTTACTGTATACCTGGGTATTTAACATATTAACATACAATTTTTAACAAGCGTGTTTATAGAAGAACTTCTCAGAAGTAAAGTAGTAAGAAATACACTTAATAGTGGTTTTTGGTATCAATTTACAGTCATCAATCTAAAGTTTATCTTTGCTGTTTAACAGTGGGGTTTTTCATGTCCGACATGTAAACGATTGAAGTACTTTTGGCATATTAATTTACAAAATACTGTATGTCTACCTTACTGGCCACCAGAGACTTCAGCAGTGGACACGCCTTTACATGTCTACAAAACCTGTCCCGAAATAAAGGGTCATTTCTTGTCTTCTACAAAAAAAAAAGAAAAAAAAGAGTACAGTTTGTTAGGAAACAGATATCATCATGTGTTTTTTGTTACAGGTATTTACTTGTTAGTTATCAATCTATACAAAAAAAACCAAGAAAACGGATAGTCATTCAGTTTATGAAGTGAATGTATGCTATTTAGTCTGTTGACAAAAGATAACTAATTGACTAACCTCATACAAAATGTCAATGACAAGCTGTGATATTTCAGGTTTCCTTGAAGTTATACCCTGAAAAGAAAACAGATCATATCAAACTGACAAAGTAATCAAAATACAATACCAATGTGAAAATCAAAAGCATTGATGCTGTTGTCCACAGAATGAACATGAAGCTATATGTTTCATATAATTTCTGTTTTTATAATACTTCTTATAAGAAACAGTTATATCTCCCTTAACATAAAATACTGCATTGCGAAAGGTTCAATAAGAACAGTACATGTCACGAACACCACTGGAACCAGATACAGTATTTCTGTCAGTCTTCAGCATGTTGAACTTTGACCCAAACACACGAATGTTTGTATGGCTCAATGAACTTGTAAATAAAAGAGTATAAGAACTTTAACCCAAATATTCGATTATTTGTTTGGCTCCATGCAAGATTTATAAAGCGAGATGATCCTTTTATTTTTAATGTAATATGGATAAAGTGTATTGCAATTCTTTGCTTCCACAGTACAATGTGTATCACACTAAATCTGATCAATGTTAGCTTTTACAACGGTTTCATTTGAAAGTTGGCAAGTACATGTTGTGACACTGCCATGTTTTGAATGACATGGGGAAAATAGGTTGTCACAAAGTACCCTCAACCACTCACTGTGACGAGATTGTGGAACTGGTGATCTGTGTCTGGGTCTCTCTTGCCATCCATGGAAAACACCTACAACACAAACAGAAGACTCATTGATTCAAAGACATTAGTTATTTTAGACTAACTGCGATTGAAGCTAGTTTAGTTGAAATTAATCCACACCAATTAACCAGAACTATAAGTCAGTGTCCTACATAGGACTTTTGTAAAGTGACAGCCTATGAGGTTATAGTCATGTGACTACAATTTATCATAATTATCCGTTTATTATTGATGTTTTTAATGTTAAAACGTGTAGTTGAAATTATAAGAATTATAGTGCAGACATGAAAATGCTATTCAAACCATTTTTTTTGCTTAATCCATTTTTTTCAAATACTTGTTACAAAAATTTGTTTTAATATAAACACTTATAGAAATAACATTTTGTTTCATATAAACCCAATAAAAATTCCGGTCAGTAAAAAGCAATTTGCTGCCTTATAACAAGTTATGAGCACTGAATTTTCAAACCATAAATCAGTACACTCAGATTTGATCAATCAGAAAGTAACTTACAAGATATATCTATTACAAGGAAAGAGTGCAAATCATAAAGAAATTATTTGCAACTATCTTCCAAAGAGAAATACACATCTGTACCATTATCATATCCCTTGTCAATGAGTTTGACCACATAACTCACAGTAATTCCTAAATTGACTTTGTCTAACCTAAATAACCAACAGATTTATCAGGATATGTGCTGATTTAGTATATTTTTCATTGTACATTTCTAGTAACAAATGTTACAGAACCTCTTTCTATGACTGACATCTGCTAAGTTTTTAAGTACATTATACACAGACCAACACCAATAAACAACTAATCTGATGTCCACTGACTGACCACTACTCACTGACTGACCACCACATCCGGGGATCCTTCTGCTGGTACATACCTGTACTAACAAACTGATGATCTCTGCCTTGTGGGGCACCTGTTTCTGTTCTGCAGCTTGAGGCATCCACACACTGTCATCTTTGGACTCTGCAGACTTCATTTCAGCATCATCAACCTCTGTCAAAGTGTTAATGGACAAAAACATTTAAGCCAGTCTTCAAAGTGAAAATATGAGGGAAACATGAAGATTTAAACATAATCAAGCTTCATAAAACCATGATAGATTTCCAGTTGTGATTCCTTCGTAAGACTTTTAAATATTGTAACTGATACACCATGCTTCTTTTCTTCTTCTTTAATATTCCTTCATTAGATATGACCCATTGCATACTGATGGTTGGTGTGTACCCGGATAGTTAGAGAAGAGATTGTGAAGACGTTGTTATGGTGGGTAAAATTCACCTTTAACGGGAGCTTGGGTTGTGAGCAGCTTGCGGAATGTGTTGCCCCCCTGGGCACCCCTCATGTGCTGGATGTCTATGAGTTGGGCCATGTATGCCTTGTCCTCCACTGCCTGCTCCAATATGCTGGGATCCATGACAACAAGGCCATCTAAGCACCGAAGCAGGCGTCCCATACTGGCCACTGGGATACCAAACGACTGGACAAACAGCAGTAGCTGGTTTGCCTCAATGTCCTGGAGGGCTGTACAACACAGGGTAAGAGGTAAGAGAGGGTCAACACACAACAGATAGTGGTAGACAATTCCTCAACCATACAACATCTTTAGTCAATTCCCTGTGATCTAATATTACTAACAAGTTCTTTTGTAGTGTTATCTATTACATGTTAGTGTATTTCTGTACACTATCCATATCATGCTCTGCAAACTACACAACAGGATGAAACAATTTTGTCTGGAGACTTCAAATACAGTAACTAAATATCAAACATTATGCTTTATGATCTATTTGAACAGTGACATAGATTAATTGATTCAGAAGGAGAAGATCAGAAGCAGTTATGGAAAAATGAAATGTAAATCCTCTTTCTATATTTATTCTTAGCTCTACCTTTTTTTCTTTTGATTATCAATAAAACTTTCATCATCTTTGACATGGGAAAGCAAACAATTGTTTACGTGCAAGAATATTATTCAAACCTTACCTGTATCTACAAGTCTAGTCACATGAGACCTGATCATACGTAGCTTCAACCAATCAGGTAGCAACAGAGCTTCCTCTGAGGTGTCTAGCAGGAACGCGGAGGGTGGTTGTCCTTCTGCTGGGAACCAGGTATCCAGTAAATCCTGGTACTCTGTTTCCCCTTAAAAAAGCATACTTGAGTGTAGAGGTAGTAAGAATGCACACTTCAACAACACTAATGCTTTTATATACAGTCTTGAGAACAGCACAGTTATTTCCAATTTTTGCAGAACACAGCATGTCGAAATAATGATTTTGTTTAAATTGTAGGGTCTGTATTGTTTAATCAATTGAAAAATCAACAATATATATATTCCTCAAATACAAAAGATACATATCTGATATTTATGTTTACTTATTTGCAACATTCATTTTTGGTTAAATTAAAAAAAAAAAAAAAAATAATGTCCAGTAGTGAGGATCTATAAGAAGTTCCTGTTCACTAAACAGTTTCCCTGTACTCACCTCCTTTGGGTGGCCCATACGTCAGCAGTATAATCATGGCATGTACCACAAGGACGTGCATCGTAGCAGAGTCACCTCCCTTCCACTGGAGAAGAATCTGGTCCTGAGTGTTGGACTGAAGCAATCAAACAAGTCTTCTTTCAAAAATCAACAAGATTTTCTGTTTCTTAATTTCGATACGAAAAAATATCTAAAAACATATCTTAGAAAATTAAGTTAGTATACAGATTTATGATCTTGATCTAGACCTATTGACCTCTAACATTACTAAGGTGTAAGCTTTTGTGTCATTCTCCTTAGCCAAGAGGAGTAGTTATGTTGTCCTTCCCCGTGATTAAGTTTCCTTGTCTAGGATTTTGGCCCTGGAGAGATAGTTTGTACAAGTTTTTGATCTTGACCCAAATGACGCGACCTTACCCATGAATAAGCTTCCTTGTCTGGCTCCTTGGCCTTGCGAAGGTAGTTGGTGTACAGGTCTATAAGTGCCTTTAGCGTGACATGAGAGAGTTCGTTGCTGGGCTGGTTCTCTAGTGGTAGGATGTGATTGATAACTGTGGTACGCTCCACAATTAGCTGTGCCATGTCCTACAAACACAAAACAAAATTTGTTTTAATCTGAAGAAATAATTTTTATTCAGTTTTTAAGACGAAATAGAAGAAAATATATTCCCAATATAACAGGGGGGTTAAAAACTTTCTGAACAACTACAAAGAGACACTCAATAACCAATACAAGTTTAAGAGTGATGAAGATGCAGAGGATTCCCATTTCATTCAATTTTAGGAAACAAGCTTCAGCGAGATTCAATGTCAGGTGAAAAAGGAAGGAGGTTGAGACTCTGGTTTTTAATATGACTACTGCCAATTCAAAACATCGTCTTGATATTGTTACTTTTGACATCACAATATTACACGTTACAAATAAAATATATATGTAATAGTTTTATTACACAAATTACATCCAGAACATCTAATATATATCTTGGTCAGCTTGAATCTGTATATTCATATCCTATATATCAATAACTTGATGAATGTTGCATGTCATTAGAAAAAATATAAGTAAGTGGAGCTTGATTAATATCACCTTGCTGTTACAGAGAACATAATTTACATGTAGCCACATACCAAAGCCAGGTCATCCAGTTCATGCAGACTCTGGTCCAGGGCTTGCTGGGACAGGAAGATGATACAGGCACTGATGAGGCCAGGCTCGGTCTCTATCTGGCAGGCCTTACAACACAGAAATTAACATACTTTATACCCAACAGCATACGTGGACACTGCCTGTTTGAGAAATGTGATAAGGTTATGTCTCCTGATATTAATGTAATAGTTTGAAACAAATAAATTTGTGTGGTATTAAGATTTTTGCACTTCTTCAACACAACTGTGTTACAATGTTGGACTGTATACCTCTGTTAACATTCTATACCTGTCTGAGGGCAGAGCAGATCTGTGGCCTGATCTCGGGGAAGATTGCCAGTGTGGGTAGGTGTTCTAGCAGCCAGCTGTGGCCCATTCCACTCTCTGTCTCCATGCCTTCCTCCTCTGGAGTATCTTTACGCGATATTAACATGGACAGCCCCTGCACAAACACACCAAACACAATCTTGAACTGCTGAGCACCTTGTTGAAGCTTGATCATTTATTGATTATTAAGTTACTGTGAAATATCATGTTTAGTTGCAATGGTGATAATGCAATGGTCTAGAGAATGGGCCTCAATAAGTTGGCATTGGCATCAGTCCCCATTATACACAGATTATTTACAAAGAAGATTAAGATATGTGTTACCTATACGTTTTCAGGCATAACATCTTAAACAAGTAAACTCATCTGTATAACTAGATATGACCAACTTGTAAGATATGTCTTTATATAACATACCTGTGTGAACCTGTGGGACCATGCGTCGATATAACTTACCCGTGTAATTACCAGGTATAACATATCTTGTGTGACCAGGTGTTTGTATAACCTACTTGAATAGCCAGGTGTCGGTTGGAGGCCTGTGTGGACGAGAGCCGCCTGAGAAAGTAATCTAGGACTTGGGACACAGATGTTAGGTCAGGAGGGTCGGCATGAATGATGGACCGGAGGTAGCTGACCAGTTCTGCACGCTTCTTCACTTTCTGTACAAGAGTAATAGAAGTTGATGATCAGTATACTTTACTTGTTCAGTTAAAGTTTGCGGTAACAAATCTTACAACAATTCTGAGACATTCTGAGACATTCTGAGACATTCTGAGATTCACATTTTTTTTTATTAATGGAAAGGAGTATGATTATTGGAGACAGTTTCAAATTGGCGGCACCTCATTGGTATTCTTCATTATCTAAGTAAATTGTATTTTCGATGAATCAATTCTGATAATAATAAAATCTAGGATAGAACAAGAGGTCATGGTCCTTAACAAATAGTAACCTGTGTGTTAGAGTTGTAATTATATTGTATAGTTGTTTTTTGTTGTTGACATGTGAAGTAGAAATAATCACATATACATTCAGCAAGATAGTATATCTAAAGCTAATTGGCAATTATGTCATCACAAGTATAGCCAGTTGTATCTTATATCTGATCACTATTCCACAAGATGCAGATTCAGTTATTGTAGAAAATCAAACATCAGAAAGTTTTGATATATAGAGGCTGGTGGTTCATGTTTAACCTGTTTCTTTCTGTGTTTCTCCAGCTGTTTAGTGTCCTCTTCTTGACTAGAGATACCGGTCACATCATGGAGGAGGAATTCACACAGACACTGGACGGGCAAAACCTCGAGAGATCCCTCGCTGGCCTCCACCAACTCTGCTAGCCAGGGCATGGACTGGGAGGCACCCTACAACACAATATAACTGTAGAAATTAACTGTATTACAACTTTAAGAAATTGTACACAAACTGAAGTCTTAGATTCACTGTTCATGGTCTTGTTTATAGTTAGAAATTGACTGGAGTTCAGCAGAAATGCAATTTGAGATCTCACCTGTCTCTGAATGATGTCCAGCAGGAAGTCTGGCTTGCGGCTCCGACATAACAGCTGTCCAATGTGGATACTCTCATTGAGGAGCCTCACTTGCTCCAACATAGCTGCTGGGGGCTGGCGTGCCACTCCACTGCAACATCAAATCACTATTATAACACAGCTGTGAACAAAACCGGAGGGTTCACTGAGGTATAGGAGTGGAATTCTCTAGTGTTTTGCCAGCCAGCATTATACCCTATGTTGGCTCAACCCCATGTATCACATGGTTGTTGTTGAACATGGTCTATTACATACAAATCATACATTAATCAGAATTTCAGCTAAAATTGACTTATTAGTGCAGGAGGAGTTGTCTGGACAAGATTTCATGGTCGGACAGACAGATCTATGGAGGGGTATAGCAAGAAAGGTTAGTGGACCTATTACCTGGGCTTCATACCGGTCAGTTGAGTGACCAGCAAACTGTTTGTCTCTGTGATGGTCACTTTACTAGTGGCAGCAGCAAGATGGCTCTCGAACTCCAGAATTTCCTGCTTCTCCTGTTCTGACACCTGTAAATCAACCAGAATATCAAACATAAACCATATAAATATCATTGTCAAGATTTTCTCTGTTGTTACATTCGTTTCATGCAAAGTTCAAATATATATATATATATATTAGTTACTCAATGAGCTTTCTAAGGATAACATAAAAGTCACTCTTCTACAAATTAAACATGTTCTACATTGGAAGGAGGACTTAGGGAGGTATTAAAAAATCCACACCTGTTTCTCTTGATTTTTTATATCCTCAACTTCTCGTTCATCTGAAGCAGTAGTTGGAGGTGGAAACTTGTAATTTCTGCAGAGAAAAGAGAGTCAAGTTTTTGAGAAATATCGGTCTAATTATGGATAAATGTATTTATTTTTGCTGAACTATCATATTGTGTTTGAAAGGGACATATGCTGTAACAATGAGCACTGTCTTATCACTGATAATGATATACAATATCAATATAATAAAAGTTTGATTGTGATAACAAGTTACTGTTACAATGATTGTTTATGACTAGAACAGAGAGACATAGCTATAGGACCCCTAGAACCCTGTACCTGGTCATCACCATCTCCATCAGACACTTAAGGGTAGGGTAGTTCTCCCAGGCCGTAATACCTACAAATGTAACAAGTTCAATAAGTAACATTTTACACAATATAGCTTTCTGTTGTCAATATTTCTATTGACACATTTTTCTAAAAGATTTATCAAGGTAGTGTTTTCTTTCCATTGATTGAAATTATTGACATGACAAAGCCAATCATATATATTACTGTATATCAAACAATGAAGGATATACCAGTGTGGAATAATCATATATATTACTGCATATCAAACAATGAAGGATATACCAGTGTGGAATAATCATATATATTACTGTATATCAAACAATGAAGGATATACCAGTGTGGAATAATCATACATTTTGTATTGATGCTCTCACTTTGTATTCAGACAAGAAAGGGTATAATCGTTCTAGAATTACAGAAGTATATATAATATACAAGGCATAAACATCTACACTACAAAATCTGTATGCACATTATTATTCATTATGTGAACATAGGGAGTCATAGTATTTACATGAAACAGATATATATATATATTAATACACAGTAAAGTTGATCTTTCCAAAGAATACTTTGAATCATCTTACCAAATGTTTGAGGGTTGAAAGCAGACAAGATGAGGAGTATAATCCAGGATTTCCAGTACAGGTTAGAAATTGCCAGGGTTGGTGGACTGTACCTGTATCAACAATTAACCCGTAATATAAAAGTATCACAGGGAAAAACACCTATCACATGTCACAGGGTTTCAACTTAAACTCATTGTATAATACTCATTGATTGAAGGATTAACAGATGGTCAAATGAATGAATGGACAAATGTATAAAAATATGAACAAGATGGAAATTGATGATCAAAACTTCAGTATTACCAATGAACAAGGGACATAATTGTATAAATTTTATTATGCGACACTTAGCCTTCTAAAACATACAGATGTACAGCTAGTTTGGTGAATGTAGGTAAAATAGCAAGGAACGTATGTTTTTGCAACACTCAAACTTCCCAAGACACTTAAGTATATAGCAAGTCTGATGAAAGAAGATGAAAAAGCAAATAATTTATGTTTTGGACAACCTATTGTAGAAAAAAAGTACAAAGGGCCATAACTATGTAAACAGTGGAAACACAATACCAGAGCTCATGATCAGTGGTTCAAAATTTCAATATATTTTATTTATGATCATCTGTAGGATGTCTATGCAGAGATATATCTGTAGAGTACCTGTACTCACCCTTTAGGTAGAGATATGTCTGTAGGATGTCTATGTAGAGATATATCTGTAGAGTACCTGTACTCACCCTTTAGGTAGAGATATGTCTGTAGGATGTCTATGTAGAGATATACCTGCAGAGTACCTGTACTCACCCTTTAGGTAGAGATATGTCTGTAGGATGTCTGTATGAACACAGATTGAGAAGGGCATCCACCAATTCTAGTCTTTCCATCTGTAGCACTTTTTCACCTATGATACAGAACACAGTTGACAATAGCCCTTTTAAGCTTCCAATGACTTTGACAGAATGACCTTAAAATTAGCATTTCAACAGACTGGTCTTTCAAAAGTACCTAAAGCTTGGTTTTGGACTACCGAGATACCAAATTAATCAAGCATAGACAGATGGAGGGCCAGTACAAATCAATGGCTTCAGATCCTATCCCCTCAACATAATGTGGGAAGGGGCCAGGGTTGTTATAAGCACACCTGTATCTAAGTCTACCTTCGACAGGTAAGACTATACTAGTATAATTACTATCACAGCTGAGAATACCTGATATTTTAATTACCATAACAAATGAGAATTTTTGTATGATAATATAATAAAACATTTGATAAAACACATGTGTATAACACTGTCATTCCTGAGATAACCCCTGCCAAATTACCATCGCAGCTGAGACTGGCTGCACGCTTGACAAGCTGGTCCACCAGTTCCACAGCATCTGGAGGGTTTATGGGGATGTCTGGAGACAGACCAATGACCAGGATCCTCATCAGGGTGTCCTCAAGGACCGGTGACTCTGACGCAATCCTCAGCAGAGACCTATAATAGTGCATTACAGTTAACATGGCCAGGCCCTCATAAAACATCAGAACAAGACAATCTGATATGATTATTTTGAAGTTTTAATGAGAAACCTATTTCAAAATTCTATTGTGGAGTGTGAAGAAAGTGTATGTCCTAGGACTTAAGTACAAACCCTCTCTCTCCTTCTGACGGCCAGTTGTCTTTGTTGTAGTATTGTTCAGGACTCTCCAGGAACAGTACTTTGTGTAAACTATAAAAACAAGATGTGAAATGTCAAAATTACAATTGCAATAACGTATCACATAATTTCAAAAAATTTCTTTTTCTCCCCCTAAAAATATTGACCTTCTTTAATTATATCGCCCCTAAAGAGATACTTGTAACTATACCTCAGAAGTTAAAAGTAAGTTTGTATAATTGCAGCCTTTGTATAGTATAGTACTTGAACATACTCGGTAATAACAGATATAAAATTTCATGCATCAAAACCCAGTGCAGATGTTCCATAACATTCCAGTTTAATACAATTCAAAGAAATAACTTTCAGAGGATATTATTTTGTCTGAAATCATATTTTGCAACATGCAGAGAAGTTGAGCAGTACAGGAGAGTATCTAACCTTACATACCAATGGATGTAATGTTCCGGTTTGAGCTCCACAATGTGTTTTGATACAATCGTATGCATCCACCACACAGCATCCCGCTGTATCATTGCAGTCTGTTGGCGATACTTGTGCATTACTTCTGAATCTGAGATACATTTATAACATATATTAAAGGAAATATTTTCACTTAAGATGGTTAACATTAGCCTTTAAAATAAATGCATCATAATTAAACTAGCTAAATATAGATATAAGGAAATCAAACCGACATTTCATGTGTTTATCTAGGTTTAATAAAGTATTATTTTGAATTAAAAAAAATGAACAATTCCTGAAAAAGTCATCTTATATCAAAGCTTGAACTATGACATTCAAGGTTCTTTATATTTTGAAACCCATTATGTAGCATTGTGTATACGATGCAAATAAATGATTATTTAATTAAGAAATAAAGTTATTTCCACAACCTGTCTATCAATTCAAATTGAACAAGCCTTACCTTGCTTATCTCCCTTGGCCTCCCGTACTGATGGGGTGATCCCTATGAGGATTGTCACTGACACCATGTCCGCCACAGACATAATGTAACGTTCCTGAAACACAGTTATCACATTGGGAGCTATATTCTTGCTGATTATGATAGAATATGCTACATATAACAGATCCTTACACAGAATGCACCTAACACTCCTGAATACATAATATTGAATATACAAAAATATTGAATAAAAGAAATAAATGAACTGTCGAAATCCTGCTTTACAATTAAGTCACAAAAATCAATTAAAAAACCCTTCCAATGACAACTGGATGATAATAGGTTAAACTTATAAAGTTTTAGTTAAAATTCAAGGATAAGCAAAGGTATACTATCATAGCTGCCAGCTTTTTTAGTATTAATATTACTGTGAGTAACAGAATACATTTTATATATCATACTACGGTATGAGGGATATAGCTGATCATATAAAATGTGGACTCAAAATATTGCTAAAGCCATTTTTTAACTTTAAGTTTTACACACCCATATAGAATATATCCCTCATACCTACATGATGATGGACTCTTTTTCTTCCACCTCTTACCTGGGAGTTTGTTAAATTGAGAATAACATTGCAAAGGTAACAATAAATATCTATTAATAGATATTCTAAATACTATATAAAGTGACCAAGAACATGTGTGAAGAAAAATGAGTAAGTATGGTACTGTGTACTGAAGAAAGAGTGTTAATTTGTTAAATACAGTGTAATCTGGAGGTGCTTTGAAATCAAAGCAATTTACTAAAGCTTCACAGCAAGGTTGTTAAATAATTCTTTTTCCATGTGATGATGTCAGATATGACTGTGTTTTGGCAGCAGATCTTCCTTCGCTCAACAAAACATCAATCAATGACATCACATATCACAGTGAAATGACTTCACAATTCAGAAAATTAGCTGGTATGGTTCTAATCATTTTGAACTCAAACATTTGTTTCTATGTACTCGCTAGCTAGACAGGAGTTAAGAGTAAAAATGTAATTCCTCCTGGACTTGGTTGGGAGTCCCTGGGTGTACGTGTATCTTGCAGTAAAAATCTGTTCGTTCCTTGAGCCAACTGTTACCAGTGTATGGAATGAGAAGGTTACTGGTGTAGAGAAAAGAAGGTTCCTGAGAGTAGAAATATAAAGTATCAAGTAGATAAATTGGCATACCCTCAGAGTATTGTCCATTTCTAAGAACTTGGAATCTGTCCTTTCCTGCATCAAGTTCAGACAAAATGAGGACAGTTTGAGGTCCTGTTTCAGTGTGCGAGATATCTCACGGAGTAGGGCCCGAAGTGCACGGAGATAATCCTCTTTATTGGACAGCAGGTCCTGGAATATCTCGGCCAGTACCTACATCAGGAGAAATTCAGTTTTCTAAGCCACACCAGAATATTTCATGACTTAGTGATGCCAAATTTAATTCATACTGTAAAAAATATGGTGCTTTCTAAAACATTTATGCACGCTTAAAAAATATATAAAACACATGCATTTATATTTTGTAGAAAAACTTTTGGGAACAAACAGCTGACAAAACAATGCCCTTTTGACACTGCAGAAAAACATCTTAAATTTGAGAAACTAGTTGGCTACGTTTAAATAACATTTACTGAGTTTAATGTTCAACAAATAGTTCTTTGACAGGAGACAAAAATATAGCCTACTTTTAAACATGATTTCTGTAATAAGCAGGTTTTACTTCATTAATACCAGAACATGGACAGAGAAAGTGACATAATAATTTTTAACACTGGAGATCTGGATTACAAATAAAATGCAGCTAAAGTCCTACAAACCTTAGTAGCAAGTGTTGATGAGGTCTGGAACATGACAGTGATCAGTGCCATATTGTTGGGGTTCCTGGCATTGGATAACTCATTGTATATGGTGTGAGTGAGCATCATGCGCAGGTTCTCTTGGTGTTGTGGGATCAACTCCCTGTAAAACAACTAAAACCTTTAATACCTGGTTGTCTCAAACAGGTTCTTATGTTTATTTACAGAAATCCACAACAAAACTTTGTTCATTTACTTGTAATAAAAGGATGAGAGGCACTTCAGAAACATATGGATGGTAGCTAAGCTAGGGTAAACAAGACCTATCAACTGGGTTTTACAAGGGAAACTGAAATACATCAAATCCTTTTAAATATGTTCTGTGTTGCTGAGATCAATCATTTCTACAACATTTATGGAAAGAGCCATCAAATCTGAATTCAGGATTTAATATGTTAATGGGACAAAAAAACAGAATGCTAACCAAACATTTCACTAAAAATCTGTAGATTTTGAAATCATGAATGAGCTGCAACCTCAAGCTGTTTTCCTACATCTTAGAGAGTAAGTGGCCTCTACCAAACTTTTGGATTAGACTACATTTAATGTTTAATTTTACCTGACAAATGTGAGGATATTGTTACATTACCTGATACAAGTGAGGAAATGGTTGAGAAGTGGTTTAGTTTTCATCCTAATCTTGACGAGTTGTGAGAGAACCTCTATATCATTCTGGTCATACTGGTTACAGTTCATACACAGGGACATCAACAGATCCTGGGCGGACCGTGTCAACTACAAACATGTCAGACAATAATTAATCATAAGTGCTTACAGTTTTAGTTTTTACTTGATGTAAATTTAAAAGATGTTTTAAAGATGGCAAAAATATCACATGTATTATAAATTCAAAAAATTGGGGTATCATTTGCTGAAAATGTATAGGTGAATCAGAATAAAAGTCACTGCAATACAAGTTACTGAATGATGACATTTACTATTTTTTTATAATAAGAAATCATCATTTACTTAATATGAACAGTGTTAATCCTGAGAATAATCATTCAAAAGTCCTGATAAATCTGCTGTTCAGATGTCAGTTGTCCCAATGACTATGATTACAGACTGTTAAATTGTTAACAATCTAACAATCGTCAACAAAATCAAGAAATTTGAAAATATTCAGATGTCAATAAATTTCTCATGGAAAGCATAATCAAATTGATTTATCACTTTAAAAATGTCTTTTTCACAGACCATATGTAAGTAATTTATATGTTACAGAATGGTAGAAATTTCCGACCATAAAGATATTAAATAGTACAGTGAGTGTACCTTAGGGATTAGTAACCACACATCAGTGAATGCTACCGTGAATTTACCTTGGGGTTTTGCAGCCACATCTCTAGCCGTTGTGCAGATTGGAGTCGCACCTGACTGTAGCCACTTGTGGCAGTCATCAGACGGATAACATTACGAGATGATGTGTCCATTGTCTGGCGGCGACTCAGTTGTTCACGGATGATATCCATCACATAGGACTCTATGCTATCTTGTTGGTATGGGTATCTGTGATGTGATGACAAAGCACTTTCAGTTAAAGTTGTTCATAATATTAGATCCATATGTTTATCATGGAATGAGTAGATAAACACTGTTATCTTTCTCATATTCATCATAAACAAAGTAAGAGAGCTAAAGGTCACTTATGCATACTCCCTCACCTATCCTCCTAATTCTTACAGAGTGTTTACTGTGCATATTATGACATTACAGTTATGGTCTGGACAAGTATTCCCCTGATTTGACTTCTCACCATCTCCACTTTTAGCGTACGAGCTTGAGTGTTAAATAATCCACACTGTCTAATCGTGACACACACACCTATAAAGTTTAAAATTGGATGTTTTGCCAATAAGAATGTACACTGGGAAGAGCATCTGATCTTTGAACTGTTGCCCTGACCTTGACCTTTTGCATATAGATGTAGCTGTGTTATGTGACATGCTGAGTGGTCAGAACAGGTATATCCATGAAGTTTCATAACTTAATCTTCAGATGGTCTGAAATTATTGCCAAACAATACAAGGTGTAATGAATGCAAACACAGACAAGTAAAAATCTAATTACTGTATGCCCTCTCACTTTGAAGAGGGCACAACAAAGCTTGCTTTTATTGTATATTTCAAACGACTTAACATTATTACAATGTTTATTGATTAGCTTTCATGAATGTTAAGATTCTACTACCTAGGAAATACTGTGATCTCATCCTCTCCAAGGCTGCTGGGTTTATCTTCCAGACTATCTGATGACTTGGTCACATCATCATCTTCTAGGAATGACACCACAGGACTTGCTGTAAACAGACATCAAATTACAGGAGTTTCAATTATCCATCAATATACGAATATGAACAGTCTTCACACTGTTACATTTTTATATGAAATCAAAAATTGAAAACATCTATAATCTGCACATTACTAGAACAGACAGAATTTTGTTTCTAGATAACTGTATTTTTTAAGTGAACTTTTAATTATTGTTTTGTTGTTCTCACCTGAGCCAGACTGTGTGCCTGACATATCTATAGACATGGAAAGTGACTTGGAAGGTAGCTTGGTGTTGAATGCTGTGATGATATTGTCAACGAAACTCTTACAGTCTGATCTATCTACCCAGACTCGCTCTCCGAGGGAATCTTCAACAAACACCTAGAAAAAAATCCAGTATTGTTTCAGTCATCTATACATTTATATTTTATACACAAAGAGGTTTTTATCATCGCTGTATAATTAACAGCATGTGAATATGTGAAAGTTCACCTGTTTTCAGAATTCTTTACTCGAGACAAAAACCTTCACAGTCAATTTCAGCAAGAAAGTATATGTATAAATGCAATATGGCAACTGTAGTTTTACCGAGTGACAATATGACAATGGTCTAGAAGTGACTAACATATACATGTATATAGCTGTACATGTAGAACAAGCACTCTAGTCTTTAAAAATGTAACCTTCCATTCTAGTGTCAGCATTTTTAAGTTGTCTCAGTTGACCTATGAAGTTGTTTAATACATCAAAGATTTTATCAAGGAAAAAAAAATTCAGCTTGCATATGATAAAATCATACGTATATACCTTCACAAAATCATCTGGCCAATTCTCCTCCTCACTGAATGCTGCCATCAGGACATTGCAGGCAAATACTGACACAAGCACATTGCCTTTGGCTTTAAAGTTGAGTGACAATTCTCTTTTCAGCAGACTACAGAAAGCCTGCAAGAGAGTTTAAAAATTTCACAACACCTTGACTTTGTTACAATCATGCAGTGCACATACATGATATCATAGAGCATTGTTTCTTCAACACTAATTGATCATGATCAGCTGTTTATGTTATAACATTGATGTTTAGCTAATATTTCATACAACACACCTACATCTGTATGAGCAGTATATACATTCCTCATTTTTAATGTTATATAGCTAAAACATTTTTGGGCTGAAACTTACCTGAATGATGAGCTCGCTATTGAAGATACTTGAATGAGTTTTTGACAGCGACATGATGGTTAGGTACACCACAGTGTCTGGTTTTGAACGATTTCCTCTCAGGTTTTTTATTGCCCCAAGAAACAGTCCCTCCAGCTTCTCATCATTGCACATGTCCTCTGCATCTAACACTTCTTCCATCAACATCAGTGGCTCAACTATGAAACAAACATTTAAAATTATGTAGTTATAAGCAAAATAATTTAGTATCACATGATGCACTTTTGTTAATTTCTTTACATCTATACTGTAACATGAACAGATATTTTTGCTTTTGCAATTATCAATCCTTTGGGTTAGTCAGATAAACCAGCTATAATAAATCAGCCACCACGTATGAAATAATTCAAAAACCTCTATGTCTACATTTTTTAAAACATGTTTTCTAACTTACATGGCACACATTTACAATTTTTTGATGTTTCAATAATGTTACAATAACGTAAAATAACAATCTCAGTATTGTTAGATTAAATACAAATCAAAAGCTTACTATCAATAGCAACTTCATCCAGCTGCGAACTTGTATTTGGAGCCGGCGAACTACGTCGGTCTGCATCAGAAGATCGTCCTAAGGGCGTAAAAGTTTGTCCTTGTACAAGTTTTGGTCGCTTTGCTATACCAGAAATGGATGATGAAGGTGCATCCCTTTTCCTTTCTCCAGAAGATGACAGGAGTTTCTTGGATGATACTTGAGAAGGAACGCCCCGGGGTACATCTAGCTCGGACACAGAGGAAGGCTTTGATTTCCCAAGAGCAATGAAATCTCCTGGGGGTGCTATGTGCACTAAAAACAAAGGGAAACAAATACAATACCTGAATAATTAATCAATTAATAAAATTCGAAAAATAAGGAAATAAAATAAATATGTGTTTCCCGGTTGGTTATTTAGATACCATGTTGCGATTGTAAGTCACTAGTTAAGTAAGTTCTTTTAACGCGAGTATACAGTAATCGTTACATTAATCTTCTGAACTATGTTTTTAACTTGGGCGATTCGGAACTTGTGAATGAGTAGATCAGATAAAATAAACTGCATCAACGCTGTGTTTGTTTACACTAGCAGTATATACCTAAGATTGTGTTCCCCCATAATCCATATTCTAACCTACAGCTTATTTTACAATTGGACATGGTCCAGAGACGTGCCGCCCGCTACGTGACGAACCGTTACCATAACACTTCCTCTGTTAATTCAATGTTGGACGAGTTAGAGTGGACTTCACTGGCAGAGAGAAGGAAAAGATCTAGATTGGTGATGCTATACAAGATCAATAACGGACTGGTGAAGGTGGACAAGGGAGACAAACTAAAGCCGTTAGAGAGGCTTACTAGACTTTCACACGAGAAAGCTTTCCAAATGCCACAGTGCAGGACCATAGTCCGACAGGAGTCATTCTATCCAAGAACTCTGAAGGACCTAAATCCAAACGTTGTAACAGCAGAGAGCCTGGACTCTTTCAAGGCTCTCCTCACCGAGTGATCTCTCCTCGAGATGTTTTTAATGCATTCACCTGTAAATAGGCTGTAAAGCACCAGTGACTATTTTCATTTTTAATTGCACACACCCTAAAGTGACAGAATTATCATCTTGATAGAGGTCATAAAGCGGTAGAAGTAGAAGTAGATATGCGAACTCGGCTTTGGACCGAGTTGGCCCCTCACGTCGAGGGAACCATAACAAATAAAAACAAGTTCATTTGAATCACAAATATGCTTGTACGCACGATTTGATTAACCATGAAGTTTAACAGTATGACAAGTATCTAAAATTTATAATTTGTTTCCAATTTAATCAAAACAAAGATGATAAAAATTCCGTGTGAAAACCTTTCGCCTTTGCCGGTCTTTTTGCAGCCATTTCTGCAGAGTTCTCTGTCACTTAGAAGCTTACATGTCTGGTAACTTTCTTTCGATGAATAAAGCGTTTTATCTTCCGTGTATGATAAAATTCGAATATCATAAAAAAAAGAATATCCGGATATACAAAGACAATCATTCTGAGAATTAAATTATTTATTTTGTCGCAAAATGGAATGAAACATAATTTTCATTTTATATTTTGGTCTGTTAATCAAAAGATTGAAAATTATGTCGTGTAATGAACGGACGATATAATCTGTATTACAAAAAAACTAAAACAAATTACATACTATTTGTATTGCTCTATTACACTTTTAAGGCAATGAATTATGCAGAGTTATTTTTTTAAGTTAAAACTTCAAATAACTTTCTGATAACTATGAACTTAAGTTTTGTTTTTTTGGGCCTTATATGGTGGCTATCAAAAAGTAAGTATTCAGATCACGGAATTAGATTGCTGTCTAAGTCCGTGATTCAGATAAATTTGTTTTTATTGTGGTCTAAAATGTACAAAATTGGAAATAGCAGTTTGGCTTTTGTGAGAAAAAAAACCTGGCAGTTATGAATACAATTTTTTAAAAGATATGAAGTATAATCCTGCCGTCCCCTAGTCCGAATTATTCTGACGTTTTATCGACTTTTTTTTCGGTCTGTCGTCGATAAACCGAAAAAAAGTCGATAAA
>JAUMHH010083318.1:0-22300 GCA_032359455.1 Chlamys rubida
CTCTCACAAACCAATGACGTAACAATCAATACCTGCTCACAAGCGAAGATAACTCTGCAATACGCAAAGACGGAATAGGCTTACGAAGATGAAAACAAACATTATTAAATACCCTAAAAATCAATCAGGCGTTGTCTCATCTCCAGTACATGTATTGATTGAAGTACATTCATGGTATATAGCTTTTTGTTTTGTCTTTGATCCTTTAAAGGTATGATTTGTAGATTCATAAACATATTTTATCACAATTATATATTGTCTCTTAGCTTTTCTATGATTTGTCGACATCCGATCGTTAAATCTCTCGTAGTCATTGTATGTAGTCATGCTTCAATCTCGTATATAACAACAATACTAGTACCTTATAACTAGGGTATGCTGACATGGTTATATTTCCGATCGTATGGCTACCTCATTTAGCTTGGATATGCTGTAATTTTTCAAATCTCGGGATCTCTAACAACATCTTGTACAGGTATTCATGTTGGTATGTTAAAGCTATATCATGCTTTCTTATCTTGTCTCTTAGTCTTCTTTTATATCTGTGATGGTATGTTGCCATGGTTACATGTGGTATTGTAAGGCTTCTTTTGTATCCTTGACAGCATGCTGTCATGATGACGTCTCATATCACCAAGCCCCTGTATGGTTTTCATCTGATACACTATACTCTATTCTTGTATCCATGACGATTTGCTGTCATGGACATACATTTTCACATCTTATACCCTCTAACCTCCTCCTCTAGTAATCAGGTTGTAATGGGAATTCTCCATCTTCTGTCTCCTTACCCCCATCGAAGCACGTAGCCTGTTGAATACAGCACTCAGCTGTCGTTAGTGCCCTGTGAATGCAATGTGTTGCCTCGTATCCTTAGGTTCAACCGGTATTGATTATTTTTCTCCGATAATGTCCTTTTCCTTTACAAGGCTTTTTGTGTTTCCATGTAGCTTATTACTATGGTAAATAGAAGCTTTGAAGCCGTTGGTACGTTATTAGGGCTATTAGACCGTTGGTCGGTATGCAATACCTCGTCATCACGTGTCGTTAGTCATTATACACGTGTAGAGCTATGAGTCATACACGTTATTTTTTTAAAAATCATATTGTATAATGTATATTCGAATATAGCATTTAATTGACTGACTTGCTATAAAATATTGTTTTATTTGTATATTTGTAGTCACCATTAAAACGTAGATGTGCATGATTATTTTTCTATATAGTGTATTTTTTTTAATAATGACTTCCTGTTTTATTTCAAAAGAATACGGAACTACACTGAAACTTAAAAAATTAAATCTGCAATATATGATAATACAATAAAACGTTGTTGGAAAAAGATATCTGTAATATAGAGTTAGATTCTCTAAAAAACTGAAATCCAAGTATCAGTTTTATACATTGGAATATAAGCAAATATTTGTATGGTATTTGATATGATATATATGTATATCTGTTCCTCAAGTGCTTAATAGAAGTGAATAAGCTTTAAAATAATATGTTCATCTTGTTAGAAATTTGTCAGCGGCATTCAGGAAAACTACTGTATCAAAAATAAGTGTGTCAATAAAAATATTTCAAATGTGAAAAAAAAATAAAAAATACAGCCATATGTGTTGTCACGTTTGTATTGGCAGGTCCTTTTCATTGGTCAGTGTGATGTCCGAAAATGAAATGGGACATTAGATAGATACTATAATTACCTTTAATGATATATAATAACTGATATTTATGAATTTCAAATTAAATTCCGGAATTTTATGCATTTACTGCGAAATTATAATTATTAAGATGGCTGATTCTCTGTATCCGCTCAATTTTGTCAATTGTTCACTGGGTAGTGTTGATGTGATGGCATGCTTCGGAAATTGCCATCAAGGTTTAAACTATGTTCTACAGAATGTAATTGGGTCTGTGGTTCCAATACACATAAGAATGCCTATGCCTAGATAAGGAAACGTGGCCATGTGACCTTTACTGCTGGTAAGACATAAACTCACTAACAAACTGAAGTAGGAAGTAAATCAATAAATCGATATCATCAGTGATCACTATAATTAGATATTTTCAGTAAGTGCTTTTACTTGTTAAGCAGATCAACTATTGATGACATCAACTCAATGTATCGTTGACACAGTATATCCTTTCGTCCAAATTTATTATACAATTCCTATCAGCTGAAACAATTCTATCGTGGCACTGCCTTGAAAACATCAATTGCTACGGACCTGAACAAATTCGAATTACCGTACAATTCACTCACCTGTAGTCAGTACAAAAAACATTTACTTCGTTTAAAGATTTTTAGCTGTGACGTTACAACAATTCGTTTTACGTTGCTGTTCTTGTCTGACAAAGGTTCCCGTTAAATGTGAATTTAACGATTGAACTCCGTCAATCACTTAGATCCAGAGTAACAATGAGATCCATTTTTATTGTTTCTGTGTTTCCTTTTCAATGGTTACCATGTGTGTTAAACTATACTACTTATTCTACGATATTGGTGGGTCATGTTTCCACGGCTTTCGCTTGCGCTTAGTTTTACAAAGGACTGTGAGTCGTCAAAGGTTATGACACGTTAACGGAACAACGAATTTAAATTAGTTTTTTTTTGTCGTGATTTTTTATAGGGACCGCGAAAATGAATCCTTCGAGACATCCTAGTGCTGTGTTTTTGTAAATCGACGCACGTTTGCCAAGAAAATGTTCGCCCTTCACTCTTAAAACCAATATTCGTCCAGAGTTCATTTCGTCATCCACATCTAATTATTAAATATTTTGCTGTTATGTTAAATTGACCCTGATTACTTTGGGCGAAAAAGACACCAGTTAAACTGTGGCGAAACTTTCTCGTTTTACACATTTTTAAATACTATCGTCTTAAAGCTTTTGAGAAGGTGATATTCAGGAACCTGTTTTCTATATTTTTCAGACTGGCAGACTGCAGTGATAGGTCTGATGATATTTTCAGCATCCTTTGGGTTTGTTGCCACAATCCTGGCCATTCTCGGCGTATGTACGTCCCCACTACCTAGGAAGATCTACTACTTCCATTCCGCAGGGGAAATTTTTCTAGTGTGTGGTACGTATAAATATCAAATCATGTTAGCTCGCAGTTCCTTCTGTATAATAGTTTTTAATATCGAAAACGGTTATCTCGAATAATTATTATTATTGGATACTTAACGGCCAATCAACGCGTAAGAGGTTAACAAGGCCAATAAAAAGTAGATGTTTATCTCGAATAATTATTATTATTGGATTCTTAACGGCCAATCAACGCGAAAGAGGTTAACAAGGCCAATAATAGGTAGATGGTTATCTGGAAGTTCCGAAGTCTCCTTCCTGTCATTCTCAGAAAGCCTTGGCAAGAGAGAGTGTTTGCTTGTGTCATATTGTCTATCTACAACAAAAATAAATATGGTTTATCTTTCTGTCCACAGCACTAAGTGTAGGCATTGCCTTAATTATATACCCTACCGTGATGGAGTTGGATCCCACCATAGAGGTTCATCTGTATGGGCCGGGCTATGGACTGGGGTGGGGAGGTGCCTTCTTTTTCCTAGTGGCAGCTCTGTGTATGACTTTGGACGAGTTAGTACGTGAATCTTCAAGAGCCAAAATTTGCCGAATGTGTTTTAAATCCAGACAGCGCGAGCGGTCAGAACTACAAAGGGTATGATATCAATCCTTGGACAGTGAGATATATGTTCACAGGAAATGAGTTCTTTTGAATGAACCGCAATATCTTTGGAGGAAGAAAATTCTATGAATGCAGACCAGTTTTATATTGTTAGAACAATGGAATCTAGCTAAACCGAACACCAGAGGGACCGATTGTTTTAATCTGAAAAGACAGGTTTAAGGTTGTAGTTTAATGTAAATATATTTGAAACCAAACAGAAGTTCTGGTGTGCAGAGGTTTTGGGTTACTTGAAGTTCGGTCTAGACAGGTTAACCTGTGTACGAAGGTCAGAAAAACTACTCTAACAAGCATCAAAGAGTGTCTTCAAATTGTGAATAATTTAAACGGAAGTTATTTCCGTAATATTGTATAAAAATGTTTTTACGGTGAAAACAAAAGAGCGACTTTTTAGTTCAAACTTAATTTAATGTTTACAGTTTGTAATTGGAGTGCTGTTTAGGATTTGATATTGGAGGGTTAACGAAGTCTGTGCATGCTCATTTTTTTCATTTTTAATACGTAACTATGATTTTATCAATTATTGAGATCATGTTTCAAATTTTCCTTCGAAGACCAATTGATGTGTTTAATGCAAACTGGAATTTATCTTGTTCACTTGGCGCTTTTTTTCTGAACGGTTGTGAGTCTACCATGATTGCAATTGTCAATTTGTCAATATCAGGCGCTTTCGATTTAAATATCTTTTTGATATGGTAATATGTCACATATACCGTTATTTTTTTTATTATTTCTAGATTGCTGCACAGTTGGTTGTTTATTTCAAATATTGATCCCGGCAGAATAGTAGATATTCATGACTTAATATTTTACTACTATTATAAGCTTCCTTGAAAACCACCGAATAAGTTTCAAAAAATCTTTTCTACCAAAACTTGTAGATAATTCTTCAAATTTCTCTTATGTTATTACCAGTGATTGTCATGTAAAATATTTCAATGTTGACTAATTAATCTCAAGTAAATTAGTACTTGAAATTCTTTACAAGATGATTAAGAAGTGTCCGCACGTGTTAATGATAGATCATGAAGTTTGCTCTATATATGGTCTTCTAGCATGACATTTTTATCACGTTCGGAATTTTGCATGTTTGGTAAGGAAAACAAACCACTACAATCGGGCATCATCAATCACCGTTCAGCAGAATGTGCTATTATCCAGTCAGAATGTGTAAAACACTTGGAACTGGTAGTTTTAAGAACAAAATATCGTTTTCGAGTTATCAACGAAAAACTTCGTATGTATCCGTTAGAATATTAAATAAAAAGACATTTAACTAAAACATTTGTTTTACCTGAAAAGCAGTGGTCGGATTGACCAGGCTAGATTGCATGTGATTACAGTGCTTCTCCTCGAAATTCCAGGGGTTACGCCCACTATGTTCTTTGCGTGTGTGGGCGTACATGCAACTCCTGTTATTTCGAGGAGGATGCTTACTTGTTTTATTACTTTTAAACTTCGGTATTGATATGTGGTTTAGAATGACATTATATGTAATTGTGATATTATTTATCATTACAAACTGTTCACGCCTTTCACATACCATAGTTATGTATCCCTCCGCGGTTCAGCCATAACACGATTCAATCAGACTGATGATCTTTCAAGTGTTAAACGTTTAAACTGTTGCTGGATTTTTTTTATCACAAAACCAAAATACTTATTATAATTTGTTATCATAATTCTATTTGTTGGTTATGAATATTTCATAATATTTTGTTGAAATTATTCAGAGTATACTAGAAATGTTACATTTGTAAAAAAACAAAAAAACAATAGCAATTTCAATTTGAATGTTATATTAAATCTTATGTGTGTGTGTTTTGAATGAAATTTATCGTAAATATAAATTGGGTTGTGCTTTTTTCCTCTACACTTAACTTATTCCTTATATTGCCTTGAATACAATAACAGCTTTAGTGGTAAAGTGTGTGTTTAAATGATTTGAGATTAGCAAAATCAAAATATTTTGTCAATTGATCGAATTTTATCATATTTCTGCTTTAATTTTGGCAATTGCTTGCCTTATTAACATAATATAATTAAGCTTCCAATAGCTACGTTAGCAACTGTTTATAAAGTAAAAAATATGTCACTACGATAATTCTCATATTAAGAGTAAAAAAAAAGAAAGAAAAAAAAAGAAATGTGAAAACTATACATGTAAAATTTTTTAAAACGTGAAAACTGAAAATTTTTTAAAATGTGAAAACTAAAAAATGTAAAAATATGTGTATACATAGACACGGCAAATACTTTTTCATCATTTAGACATTATTTTGAATCGTTGGTATTTGTCTGTCCTTAAGTATCCCCGTGCTACTGACAAAAACTGTAACTATGAATTAACTTTATACCTGCATGACAATAACTTTAATCAATCATCTCCAAAAAGTACCCATATCTCGTGGGAAGTTTTGAAACAAAATTCCTGAATTGAACAATTAATTAAACAACAATATATCACTAACTGTGTCCTGCGAATAAAAATGCAACGGGACCAGGCCGTGATTTAAACATCAGATCATAATGCGGCCGCTCTCACTAACTGGAATAGCGATATTTCTTTAACCCAGGCCGACTACCGTTATATTGAAAACGAAATTAAGGATGTAACTGTTTCTATATGTGAAAAACTACAAAGGAATTCTTCATTGTTTTGCCAGTGGGACAGGAATCCTTAATCGGTACTTTAATTTCTATAACATCAATGCAATTTTACAGGTAAATAAATAAGCTGTGTACATACACCCGTACGTCTACTATAAGACCTGTTTTTGTTTTCATTTGAACAACAATTATCGAAAAAAAAGTGAACTTTTGTGTAACTTTATAGAAATTAAGAACCAATCATGATGTTTTTTCACACTGCGATGTTATCGTTGATGTTTGCAGTTTGTGTTGGGATAAATCGTTCATTAAGGTGACACATTGTTGTCCTCACCTGATAACCTTATGTGTATGTATACCTTTGAAAATACATTTACCCTGTTCACTTAGTCGTGTATTGCAATCAGTAGTCAAAGTATTTTTAACTGCCAGAGAAAAAAAGTGAACTACATAGATATTACAAAAAATATATCATAACCGTATTACTTGTTTTCAAGAAGAAGTTTTGAATAAATGGATTCCAGAATATTTATTATCGGAGTCGTCCTTCCTACGACATATTTTAGAGAAATTCGCACATAACTAAAAATGATTGCTTTATTGAGTGTGTCTGAATAAATATTTGCGCCATATTTGAAATAGCGATTCCCTTTTTGAACGAAAGGAAACACATTTTAGAATTGATAGTTCTGTCGTACATAGAAATGTACATGTATGTCGTGTCGGAATTTGATTTTTTTTATTCAAATTTTTGTTGTCACATTCAAAACATACAAAAATATGCAATATCAGTAAGAATAATAATAATAATAATAATAAAAGGCCATTTGTTTATTTACTACCGATATACCAGAGCGAAATATGAAATAAAAACGAAAATGTACACATCAATTAGAAAAACAAGCATTACAAAGCATTAACATACCAGTTTTATAGTCTTTGTAGCTTTAAACCTTTTTCATATATATATATATTTTATTTTCTAAAAATAAAGAAATTAAAAAAATTAAATAATTATATAAATAAATGTGATATTATATAGATTTCAGATCATCATCTGAAAGCAAATTTGTCGACTTGGATAGCATTTTTAACTCAATCACCCCTGAAGACACATTTGAACTCTTCCAATTCGAAGGTTGGAATAGTTCATTATGAAAATTCAGGGGTGAATGAGTTAAGGTACCTAGCACTACATACAGATATATAGCAACGCTTTAACATACAACAACTGATATGACGAACCTTGGTATTTTTTAACCTGAATATATGGCAAATAACGTTTCCCGAAATTGATATTATATTAGGCAAAACTAACCCTAACCCAATAGGGATATCAACGAAATATAAGTTATGGACACATGTATGACATTCAGTGATGCTTAGCAATTGAGAGACTCTTTAAACAATATATTTGTTTTATATAAATAATTATTATTACTTATTTGTACTGGTATAGTGAATCTTTAGAGCTTTATTCCAAGAATTATATAAAACGAACCTATCTATCAATAGTACAAACAAGGTGACAGACATTATTCAGTGAAGGCGGAGTTGTCTCCCCTTATTAGATGTATTGCATACGAACTGGTAACGACACATTCGACGGGGGATAATACTCATGCCATATTGTTCCATTTTCCTAATGCTAGATATTATATAAATAACAAGGATTTTTTACTTATCGGTTAAGTACTCCGCACACATTCAAGATGCTGTAGAACATTATTGTACGTTCATCGATGCAAATATGTAAACATACTTATTGCATCACACACGACAGTTATTTGTTGGGAAGCATTACATAGCTAGAACATATACCGTGAACTGATTGACATTTATTGAGATTACGATATTAAAAACATTGAAATAAAACTATAGCGATACCATTTGCCCAACAACATTTTGGCGTTATAAAGGGGTTTGGCGACATACAGTGACATTCATGATCAGCTTAAAAGGGAAAATGTAATCTAAGATATTATGGCGATAAGCACAGTTGCGAAGGGAACTAGAAGCTTTATATCATGTTTTTCGTCTGTAGGATGCAACATAAAATACATTTTTCATAGACTGCAGGTTACTCACTATATTATTAATGTGACTAAATAACATTCATCTGGCACAGTTTAAAGGAATGTTTTTTTTTATAAACGCATTTAAATGTCATTGGTAACCCTTACTAAAATATCAAAGCCCACTTTCTGATACACATTTATAACATATTCGGTTGTTCTGCACTTCAAGATAACCATTTACTTGTTTAACGTTAGGGTATCAAGCACTTTACACCTGTGATCTGTTACAGTTTATCTCTTAACTGTTCTTTAATTGACACTATACACTCATATTGTGCTTGTCAAAACAAGGCATCAGATACTTAAATAGCGATTTAAGAGTGATCACCCTGTCATACAGGGATGAGTCAATGCCACTTCTAGTATTCATAACAGGGATCCTGTTTAACAAGCATACTTATAGGTTAGATCAAACATTAGAATTACTTTAAAATATGTGTCGAAATTTGAGTTGTTTTTGAGAATATTACCTCAAAGGGCATCTGTATTTTGTTACCACTTTAAACAATTAAAAACAATCAATGCTTATTTGGATCTCATTAAGGTACTACACGTTGACAAAGGTGTGTCCAAATTATCTCATGTTTAATTGGCTTCATATACGGTTATCTCTTTTTGTGTTTTATAGCATTTACAATTTATAAAGAATGTCCAGGGAACCAAATTATAAGCCATGTTTCACGGGTTTTAATACAGAATAACATAGTCTGGTAATACAAGCAGTAGCCTTATGCAAATCCGATATCTTCATATGATATAGGGTGTTACATTGTGTATCGATTAAAACCCTGCCATTTTGATATTTCAGTATGCATTATTTTCTAAATAAGCCATACAACAAAGAGGTAAACGTCACTTGCAAAGGTTATGAGAAATCTGGTAATGAATAAAATGTGCTGTTTTGACAAACTAGTTTGAAAGAAATTTAAACGATTTCTTTTCTTCAAATTGCGCCATGATTTTATATGCTAAATTACAGTTAAAGATACAATTGATAAATAAATAAAAAATATACAACATTTGATACAGCATCCTATCTAGCTAGAATAAGCCAATCTAAAGAGCTTTACAGTACAATTAACTTGATAAACTTTAATCAATGCTATTTTCATAAGAATTAATAATGAAAATACACATTTTAAACATAAATGCTGAGCATTAATTAAAAACACGGTGAAAGTAATTAATTTGCACGGGACGATTTCCAAAAATCTACAGGTACCCGGGAGAGAAAGTTCAAAAATAAAAAATCAATAGCAGACATGTTATGTAAAATGGACATCATAATACTTGTTGTAGATTAAGAACCCATTATAAAAAAGTACTCACCCTAATGCTGCGTCTAATGTACGAAGAATCACATCATATTTGCAAAGGTAAGCCACGAATGAACCAAAATGGTGTCAAACGACAAAAAAAAGGTCGCATTAATTACAGTGTTATAAGATAAAGCCATTTTAAAGACACTCATCGGTTTTGGAAGATCTATTGATACAACAGAGTCACATGAAATCGTATGCAAAGTATTTTTTTCTGTAGGAAAATATAAATAAGCAATGTGACACGATGAGTTCAGCTAGCGATATTCAGATATTGACGTTTTCCTCATATGCAATACTAAAGTATGTGTGCATAAATGTGATAAAGACATTTTACATTTTAGAAATGTTATCGTTTGAGATCTGTTTCATTTTTTAGATTTTACCTAGAATAATAACGCATCGTTTAAACATTTACGAAAACAATGGTTTGTTGTATGTTAAATACAGTGACTAGCATAAACTCTTAAATAAATTACTTGATTCAGCTGATGTATCATATTATATATAGAAAGAGTTATAGCAAATGATTGATGTAATTCTGCCGATATCTATCATTTCGTGACAATCATTTTTGTAATGATTCGCCAGAAGAGATGGTAGCGATCTTAAATATTTCGCAAATATTTCTTCAGACACATTGAAATACTATTGATATAAGTTCATGTTCCTGATTTGAAACACATTTTCTTGATATGTTTTGTAAAATTCACCCAAAGTGAAAAGATTTGCCTATCTACATATACCATCCTTAATTTTTCTGAGCAGAAAGTTGAAACATAACCAATCTTTTTTTTTACTTTATAAATAAACACAACATGTTCTTCGGAGAAAGGCAGTTTATGCAACGAATTTATTTTAAAGAAAAGTTGTAATCAAAAGTTGTATTTTGAGAAATGAAATACACGATTGCATTCAATTGGATTAAAGTTGCTTCATTTTAATGTTAACAACGTCATTGACATGCTTGTTATATTTCTTGTATTCGGTCAGCATTTATAAAGTCGACGCCATGCTCAAGCCCGTGTACAAAGTCATTTTGTGTATTTGTTGATTTCTGGGAACAGATACAAAAAGTTAACACAGAATAAGGCAAGTTTACTCAGCTAAAACATGATCGAATGTATATACTAAATATTAAATAAGATTTTAAATGTACTGTATCAATTTTAATTATAAATTGTGTTTCTGTACAGAATCTCTTAGTATGAGCACAATAATGGTTTCATTATTACGCGCCTAGATTGTGCTTGAGACATGTTCCGTCACTATCGCTAATTTGCTTTGATAGTTAATCAAATAGCACTGTTTAATTGATTATGGATATGTATAAAATCCAAATTAATAGAAGGCTTATTTGAAATATATTCTATATGCCTAATTTGATGTATTTGAATTTGTATAAATTGTACAAATGTTACAATTATGTGAATGCAGTGTTTAATTAGTTCAATGTTTGTTGCATTAGGTACAAACGGAACGAAGGCTACACAATATGTGTGTGCAATTTGTAATTTTTTGAGAGAAAACTTGTGATGGATGTAAGATTTTTTCATTCTTAAATTTTAACTTTAATTGGGACCCAGGAAAGTGTCCCTGTGTTCAGGTCGAGTGAGGAAGTTCATAAAGGAAATTGCACTGTGTTTACTGGAGAAAGGATCAAGAATTAATTCATTTTCTTAAAGCTGTTAACCGATTACGTAAACAGGTGATGATTCAGAAGGAAACATCATGTTTTATTTGTGCTTATGTTTTGCATGATTGTCCAACTGATTACGGTTCAAAAACTAAAATTCAGTGTTAATTGTTTAGAAAATTTGAAATACAAGAAACACCAATGAGTAATCCATGTTTCTGACGTTTAATCAAATATATATCTTTTGAAATCTTTGAACTGAAGTTTCGAATTAGTAAATGTAGTTTCATTTCTCTATTGGAATGAATTTAATTATTCATTTCTCTCTATAGTGATTTTGAAATTATGTTAATAACTGAACCTGTGAGGTTAAACTGACTTTCTAGTCATCAATATTCATACAAGAAAAAAAAATACCAATATTAATGTGACTAATCTTGATAACAAAACGTGAAGTTATACAAATTGACCAAGGCTACTTGAGATACTACAATAGCTGTTTGACACTGACTCTCTATTACACATATCTCTTTCAGTAACGAAAGTTCGTTCAAACATTACATCTGGTAATGTATGCTATCCAAATCTAATTTAGGTATGTATCCTGGGAAACTTCACGTTATTTTATTGAGATATTAATCGCTGAAATGATAAGCGTTGCCTAAAATTATACGATTGTTAGAAAAACCTTCATTCCTATGTACTTATAAGAATACATTGGAATTTATAAAATCTGTGGAAACTGGTTAAAAAAATGCGTATTTTTTCTTTAAAAAGTAAGGGGTAGGGGTAACTTAAATATCTTTTTCTGAGATAAATGAATAAGATTAAGAAATTTTATTTTGATAATTTAAAAGTAAAGACTATTTTTATCAATTCTGCAAACGTTTATACATATCTGAAGAAACACTTGGAAGACATACTATGAATTTGTTCTTCAAATGGTCAAAACTAAATAAAATCACCTAAAATCACATATAATGTTAAATTGGTGTCTTTGACCGATCATAGCATAAGCCCACGAACATATATTTCTTTTGCATTTTCTACTATGCCATTTACTCTTTTTTCAAAAAATGAAAATACGGGAAATTGTTGACTTCTCAGAGGTGTATATCCTTAACGGATGACATTACATATATTGAAATTATTTTCTCTTTTTATTACTATTTGTCATCAGTAGACAATATCGAAACATCGGAAATACGATGTATATCGTTACTTATGATGTGAATTGAGTTAGCTGTCCTGGTTGTTTTCAAAAATTACTTTTTGTCGGAATGTCAAAATATTTAAAAAAGAAGGAAACAAAAAATTGTTAAGAGGCTATTTGCTTTCCTGATCAAAGTTTTAGTCGAACGGTAACTCGAAAAAAGCCAAAAAAAAACCAAAAACAACAACAAACAAAGCTAATGTGACAGTAACTTTTATGTTCAATTGTGTACTATATGTTGCATATTTTGTAACAGTTTCCACTTTTCAAGGAACACGAGTCAGAAATCATGGATTTATGTTCAAGTCAAGATTGGTAGAGTTCTCTTTATTCTCTTTCTGTTCAACTCTGTCACACTTTGTGACAATTTGTTAACAGTAACCTTTACCATTCTCTGAGTTCTTTTTGAAACTCGTCGAAGGTTGTTAACTTAAATCTTTATTTGTACATGTTTGTGACATGTTTGAGATCCTCTGGTCAGTGCAAAAATCAAGGCCCTAGATGAATTTCCTTACCGACAAAGTGTGAGATAAACAAGGGAGTTTGTATTCTTTATTTTATCTAACACACTTCGTCTTCCAAATCGTCTCTGTTGTTATATCATCACCTTTCTCTGCTTGAATTATACCACTCAAATATTTTGTATAATTTTACACGATAATTAAATTTATTCAACATTCTAATCTTTGTGTTTTCACTTTCTATTTTCCAATAGCGGAGATTTAAAACGCCGTTTCGGAGTGTTTATTATTATCACAATCAGACAATTTGTATTATCCTATCTCTAGTGAAAATCCTGTAACCTTATTGGTCGAGACAAATTGTCCATTTCACACTGTCATATTCGCTTTAACATAGAGTCAATGGAAGGTTGCTTCCCAACGCCCTAGCAACGAGTGACAGTGTGTATGACAGCGCAAAATGGTGACTGCGCAAAGAAGATGCGCGTACGGTTAGTTTCAGCCGCCATGTTGACTTTCGGTTTAATAAAATAAATACTGCATTTATAAGAGTGCTTCACCTAGGGTGACAGTGATACCCTCGGGGTGACCCTAGGCACTGTCACACTCTAATGAATGTAGTATTTATATAATGCAATCCTCAGATTTCTGCACATACATGTAGGCTACATGAATAAAGTGGACTATTTTATTTACGGATCCTTGCCCGACTCCATGCATGTAGGCAAAACCCTAGTGAATTTCTGAATAGTGTTTTATGCATACCTTGGCCTGAGAACTACCAGCAACTTAATTGCGAATGGAGTACCAGGGCTTGAAATTTCCGAATACTGTTGTTTAATATATATTTGTTATATTTTCAAGATTTCAATTTTTGTTGGAAATGCTCTAATATAATTTATCATCATCTAGGTAAACAAGTTCAATACATATTTACAGTTTTAGTCAGTGGTACGGAGATAATAAATAATGAGGAAAAGTATACAACATTTATATGACACCCTATCCAATTTGTTAAATTACTCGAAGACGATTGAGTACAACAGCGGGGCCCGAATTAATGAACTATTTCATGCTAAAGTTTAAATTCTCTTCTCAAATAAAAATTACGTACAAATATAAATCAATATGTGGAATTCTAGTCATTTAATGATATAAAGCTTGACGTATATTCAAAGTTTCCCTAAAACGTTGAGGAAATGAGAAATATGGATAATTTATCACCGGAACTAAGCAACATTGTTGAGCAGGAAATTTGAGTTTTTAGCATAATAGGTGGCATAATTGATTACATGTCAAGTGCGTTGCGCAAGTCTCATTCAGTAAATTTATGGAATCAAAATCTATTATTAGGATTTAGCATGGAATCTGCTACTCGGAGGTATGGTTCCCGATAGGTACGGCTAGGTCAGTTCACGAAATTAAGTGCTCAAGAGATTTTAAAAATCTGCAGTATATTATAACCCATAAATGTATAACAAAAGAAATGTTGTAAATGATATGAGTTAATATATATAGTATACCATTCCGAACCTCATAACATTGTTATTTATATGATCCCCAGTCACAGGTGCATTGCGTCACAGCATGACAGTACTTACCTTGTGTATAATACATCTCAAGTCGACCTTACTTAATTACAAATGTTGTGACATTGATGGTGTTGAATGTTCTGTCTGTAACGATGTATGCGTCAAGTTCGTATGATTTACATATGTGCCGATAAAACTGAAATATCGACCTATCATATGTTCAATGTTATTAGCTGCATAACTTCCACGGGGGAACAATACGTAAATTCGTATATTTCGTATGTTTAATTTAAAAAAAAAAACGTATTTTGTTTTAAAATATATATATGAATATACACATTATACAAGTTAACCTCGATATAATACCCTCGTTTCATCCGCCATCTCGCTAACTGCCAACGTATTTAAAGGTCTCTTTTTCTTTAGTCTGAAGAATATAGTTAAACTTTTCCCTCAATTTATCGCAAAAAAACTTGTATAAAGCCCACACTGGTGGCAGTATAACGAGGTTTTTCTATATTCATAATATATATTGTTTTACAATTCTCATCATCATTGCTTTCACTTCAACGAAAAAATTAATTAACTCAATTATCAAGTAAATTAGATAATACGCATGAGAAGAAAAACTGGCGTATAGACAATTGAAAAAAACATTTAAGTTTCAAGATCCTTTCATTGAATGAGGAAACAAAACAAGTAAATATTTTCCCGATAAATATGTTCTTATTTAAGCTTTTAAGCTTCATTCCTCCTAAACCCCCGTGTGCCTTTCTAAGCAAAACCTTGGTTACGCCTCTATTTGTGCAATTAGTCTAGTGAACCAGAAAGCAATTACACCAACGGGTAACTTTCGGTTCAAATAGTGACATTATTTTAAATTTTAATTGATATATTTGTTACGATATTTGACTTATGTAATAAACAACTTTCTGTCAAATAAAAAAAAACAATCGTATGTTTAACTCATAATTATATCACATGTTTAAATATTTGTAATGATATTGAATTCTACACTTAAGGATTTTGTTCAGCACGACCATAGCATTGATAAAGCATCCTGAACAGATTTTTTTTTTTAAATTCCTATTAAC
Source organism: Chlamys rubida (assembly GCA_032359455.1). Lineage (NCBI taxonomy): Eukaryota > Metazoa > Mollusca > Bivalvia > Pectinida > Pectinidae > Chlamys > Chlamys rubida. The sequence goes on from JAUMHH010083318.1 coordinate 15,650, forward strand.
AGCTAAGGTAATTTACCTCTATGTGTGTAGTGTATGCGTGCATGCATGTTTGTGTGCAGGAGACAGGGTATGTTGGTGTGCTTGCCTCCATGTTAAAGCGCGGATCTGATACCGACTTTATAGTGCTATCTCACTGAAATGCCGTGCCGAAGGCACCCAGCACAGCATTCCGCCCGGTTACATTATACTGAGAACGGGTGAACCAGAAAACCATACCTTGCGGAGCATTTATTAAGAACAAAATACATAGTAAACAACAAAAAACAAAAACAGTGTTTCGAGTGTAAAAAACAACAACAAATATTTGAACCCTTGATATCTGATCGTACTACTGTCGCTCTAACAATCAAATATATCTGGTGAACGGTAGTACCCTGGCTCATTGGAGCTTCAGTTATATCTATAACCAAAATTAATGGGACAATACTGAAAGTAACAAACACAAATAAATAAATAAAAATACACTCGAACTCTTTAGTGTCAGAAGAACATGGATCTTCAACATTTCATAAAAAGGTGCGTAATGAGGATCTTGTCAGAAAGGACCACACGCGTTGTTCCGGAAAACAACAAGCCTCAAAAACAAGACTAAAAAAAGAAGGGAAAAAAAATCAAAAAAGAAATGAACTGTTTTGTTTCTTCCTTAAATGATCGATTTACTAATATTCGGATGTCTGCATCACGAAGGGCTTCAAACTGATCTTTCCTTTGGCGTTTTAAAGTTTAATATTATTAATTATTTTCCGTTTGTTTTTAACCAGTTGTGAGGTTCCGAAAAAATGAGTTGAACATATTGTAAACAACTGGCTACGCACGTTATATATAGATTAGCTCAATATACATGTTTTAGCATGGACACATGTCCATGTGCAGTTACAATCACAAAAGTAACTTTACCTGTGATATTCATGTTTCCTTATGCCATAACCAAATTCTGCACTTGTAAATATTTAGACATCTGCAATATGTTCTATTTAGTGTTTGGTATTTGGAACGATATTTGCCTTTCTTACGCAACCAAGAATGTCGCTTGCCCAAGAAAATATGGAACTGTTATTAAGATAGAATGTGAAACATGATAATCTGCTTACAAATATTACATTGTAAAACACCTACATTGTATGAACACGGCCGAAAATGTCCATCATTCTTTACACATTCATTGCCCATGTTCTGAGAAATTACTGTCCATTGCTTCCCCGAGATTAATTTTGTTGCACGAGGGCGAAGCATTTACTAATCAGTGCAATATATTTAAAAAGCATAAAATGATACTAAAACTTAAATTATGTGGATCATAAGTGTGTTTGAAGACTGGATGAAAGCAGCACATGACCAATAAAAGACATGTATCAGAACAGATACCTTACTGGTGCACAGGGGCTCGTTATGGACGCTTTTCTGGGAAGGGGCCTTCTGTTTTACCTTTTGAATGATGTCTCCTAATCCAGAGGTTACGCCTTTTAACATTCTACGCACCGTTTTATAGTTTATGACAAAATTGAAAGCTCTGAGCGTGTCATCTTCAAGGGAAAGGTGTCAGTCAATCTAATGGTGAGTTCTTTTTTGATACATGAATCAATCAAACAGGAAATTGTGTGCCTTCTTATTGTCAGTACATACCCATGAGACGCAAAGAAAGTAAAAGAGTGTAACTCCAGGAATTTTAAGAATGAATGTCTCATCGCTTCTTTGGTTTTGACAATTTTTTTAAGACATTGCAGGTTGACTTTAATTTATACTGTTGCGAGATATGTTTTCGGCGTCGCGAGGAGAAATAATTGTAAAATCTCATGAAAGACGAAACCAAACACGGAGCATCGAACTGTCGTTGTACATCTTCGGATCAAATTCCTTACGAATATGTTCATAAAATAGTTTAAGGCTAAGAATTGTATTGATTAATGTATATGCTTATTGTATAAATTATATATCTATGTACTGTAAAGCGCCTTAGAGTGGGTTATGTTAGCTAGATAGGGCACTATATCAAATGTTGTATATTATTATTATTATTATATAAACAATCGTGAAAACATACACAAAATATGTTAAGTTCAAATTGCATCATGTCACATTATTCAGATATCTGATTATACAGAGATTGTTAAACACAGGTAACATATTATTAGTTCCCTATTTACCTAGCCAGGATATCATACCTGTAAGGTATTGTACGTATGTTGCTCTGTCCGTAAACAAAGGTCACCCCCTGATAACGGTAGAGGTAGTGGCCGGTGTGAATGAACATCATTAAATAACATAAACTATAAAGTGTCACCCAACCTGAGGTGTTCCCCAATCAGGTGACGTTGATAAATTAATAACAATATACGTCACACGTCACGGAGTTTCCTTGAAGGTCATAGGTCATGTCATGACTGTCACATGGTCTGTGTAGATGACATTTGATTCTGAGACGACTGTGAGAGACATTACATATGTGTTTTTGAGGATACCTATTGGAGACGAGACTCAACACGTGTGGAGGTGATAATACCTAATAAGGAGTCGACGCACGTGCGCTGGTGAATACCTATCGGGGACAGAAACTGTACAGGATGCATCTTTTAAACGAAGTGATAGCCTTTATTCCAGGGTCAAGTCATGGGGGAATATCGCCACCGGTTCCTCATCTGACTCCGATCCCGCCCCCAAAGTCAACAACCTCTTCGTGAGTACACAACCTTTATATCTATTATCAGTGTTTTATTTTAGACAAGCTGATAACACTTTAAAACTGCTGCGGTTTATGTTATGTAACGCATAGTTGGATGTTATATAATACAATTGATGCATATCGTTCTGAACTTTTGGTGCTTAAAATATAATTGCATTCCACGTAAATCAAGTGAAAATCATTCAACTGAAACGAATTTACACTTATTTGATTTATTGTTTGAAGTGTCTGTAATACAGTGACTTGGTACATTAAACGTATTAAATGGGATTTCGAACGATGAAACGGATTGATTTAAAATATTACACTATTGAAATTTCTTACTTTTCAATTTCGATTCGTATAAAACATCAAAGAGAAAATTTGTCTTCAGGTACATGTAGCATAGGAATTTGTTAACTGTTATTTTTGAGAAATATATATTATTGCAACAAAAACTGTTTCCATACTTAAAATCAGTATGAAAATAAAAGTTAATGTTAATAGAGTCATCTTACGTTTGGTTAGCTTGACGTCAAATCAACGCAAAACTTTCAACTTTATTTTTTAAAAGTACTTAAATCAAGAATAAGACATGCATCTACAATAACCCATTTATGAAAGTTAATATGCAATGTAGCGAAAATGTAAAAATATTTCAAATATTAAGATATTTCAAAAACTAGCATTATGAAAATTTTGTTATCGAACCGTAAAGCTAACCAGGCTTTGAACAGCCCTATCTTACAGTATTGTAATACAATATCCCAATGGTATTCGCGAGCGAATAAATAGCAACGAGTCTTATATATGGTGCATGTACAAAGTGCATGGCTTTATTGGTGAAAGAGACATGGCATTTGTATTCGTATTTGTATTCCTATATTAGGTTCCCTTTAGTTATTGCTTTCGGATGCTACCTTTGTATTCGATTTGTATTAGTGATACTGTCTGTTTGAATTATCCTATCTGCTGGTATCTTGTCTAAAGGTAAACAAACTTAAGATAATTTTAGAAGAATAGTTACCCCTCGTGTAAATGCAGAAATCACTGGCTTCGACAACTTTATGGGACAGTTAATGTCAGGCTTGACGACATTCTTTCCTAACAGGTTTAAAGTTCCGGTTTTGGTAATATTTGTTTTCCATCTGTAACTTGGGTCAATACCAAAGTGAATAAACAGTACATTCGCACTAAACACAAAATCATCATTTAAAAAAAAATTAGCAGGAAAATACAAAAAACAAATCACATAGCGGTGATTCAAAATCGATTAAGCTATGGCAAAATAATATGAACAAAAGAAAAATATACATCAAAACAACTGCAAAAGTAGAGGAAAAATGGAATTAACTCACCATTGACTGAGTTATGAACGTTTTTATTTTAATTTAAACATATTGTATTGCAATAAAGTTGCATAGGTTTTGGAAGGAATTTTACGAAACGTTTCCAGGCCCCTTTCACGAACAAAAGATGCATAAATCAAACATGAGAAAAGTGCCTATAGAGATATATGGATGTATGTTAGTCATTGACTCAAGTGGAAGTGAGAAGAGAAGAAATCATTTAAAAATAGCGATATGAGTCCGCAAACTGTTCGGAAGATATAAATACAACGGCGTTGTCCTCATCGGGGAATGATTCTTTTCTCTACAATTTAGTAAAAAAAAGTTCGGCCTGTATGCCCTTAATTTATTCATGAGTGTATTCACGTGGGTTTTCTGCAGGTACTCCGGTTTCCTCTCACATTAAGGCCCCGCGCGCTAACTAACATCCGGTGACAACCAGAGTGATAAATAAAATATGAAATAACTTATTACATTATTGTTTATATTATATTAATATTCATGAGGGTTATTCTTTTGATAAATTGATAATGCTTGAAAATAAGACGTTTTTTCATTTTTAATAAGGCGTCCACGGATACAGACAGGGCGTTCTATTAGATGACATCTGTTTAGGCCAGCATTTAGAGCGTTACATCCATGTCAAAGTGTGGGCAATAATAACTCCGTGTACTTGACCACTGTATGGATGATATAGTTATACGCTCTATTTCAACATAGTTTTGTAACTCATGTCCAGTTCGGGAAAACAAAGTAGGTTTTTATCTTTGATCCTATCTACAGCCCAAGGTTACCGCGTAAAATAAAATCCAGATAAATCCCCATAGGTCAAGACAGCACGAGAGGGTCAGCGTTAACTGACCAAGGTCCCTACTGGACAAATTTACACTCGTGTAGACGATTACAGTGACCTTCTGATAACTACTGTATACCGCAGATACTGATAACAATTCAACTTTTGTATACCGCAGATACTGTACCGATCACAATTTTACTTCAACCCTTTTCACCCTCAATAATGAGAATGCAAATTATATTATGGGGGCGAAAAATTCAAACTAACAGAGTAAAATTTGTTTTCTCCTGTAAAAATCACAACCGGAGTAATTCGGATTTTATTACTGAGGAAAAAGATCCTTCACCCTTTCACCCCTGGGTAACTTTAGTTGACTCTACCATACATGTATTTGGATGAGTCGACTATGGTCTACAGTGGTGAAAGGGTTAAACTTTAGAAAAGAAAAACTAAAGCTCATCTTTCTTTATTAAATATAGTTAAAATTTCCGTTTTATACCACTGACTGTGATTTGAGTGTGTGTGTTTGTATTTCGTTTGAAGTCCACGCAACAGCCAATGTCATATGAGGAGGTGTCTAGAGAGACATCGCCGGAAGGAGAAAATAAATACATCCAAAAATTACAAGGACGTTAATGTATCAGGAATACCAAACAGCATTAACTATTTTTAAGGGACTTAAAAATCAAGAAATACTTTAAGTCCATATTTGATGGAGTTCGGACAACTATTGATGGTATATTTAACATAATATATCGCCCCAAATAATGTAGCGTGGTGAATCAGCGACATCCGTATTTACAGTTATCCTATTTTCTTGGAGTAATAGTTACTGGTATCTGCCTCCAAGTCTAAATTGGTGCTGACAAAACACTTATTCCTAGCAGTTCTAATATACAATATGTAGTAGAGGTTTAAGAATGTACAAACTTATCCTCGCAATCCTAGGTCTCCACTACCCATACACCTATCTGCACCCCTGGAATATGTCTTGACATAATCGAAAGCATGTGGTAAGCGGTCTGATTTGGTCTCGGGTATACATGTCTGCCTAATTGATATGTTTGATACACGAATTTCGAAAATTGAAGAGGAGCTCCACCTAATTTCAAAGCATGTTGATTTTACCGTTACGTTGCCGCGCAATTCCTTTGATTTCCATCAATGGCCACAAAATCGTCTTCTTGTATCATGCGCTCGGGGTTGCGTATTTCACAGGTCTAACGTTTAATACAACCATGTAAGGATTTAAAAAAATGTTTATGGCTTATGGAAATGATAAATTTCTTTACGGACGCATATCTCTCACTCGTCCGTTTTGTGTCTGTAGTCAGTACAGACAAACATCTACTTCGATTAAAGATTTTTTGCTGTGACGTAACAATAATTTGGGTGACGTCACTGTTCTAATCTGAATCATTAGAGACATGATGGCGAACATTTATCACACTTAAACATATGTTAAATGTAAAATATTTTATTACTAAATACACATTTTATTACAATATACACTGGATGTGTGGGTTTTTTACTGACTTAACTTTCCTTTAAATTTGTAATATCTCTTATTATTGGAAGTAAATGAGCGCCCGTTCATCTGTCATTAAATACAAGTGCATATGAGTGAAACGTAGATTCAAATTGATTAATACGTGCTTACAAAGGGGTGTTCTCAGTTCCCCCACTTTTTATATAACAAAGGAAAGTATTGATATAGGAAGACAATGGCAAACCAATTATAGTCTGTTTCATACTAACCCCACAGGTAAGTTACCTGTGTGAAAGTTACCTGTGTGACTTGTAGCTTTTCTGTGTATGATATGTTGGGTATAAATAAATAATACTTT